>JAVCKT010113902.1:0-22280 GCA_032273925.1 Rhynchotus rufescens
GATTTCTATGAATAATATATTTTTTTCTGTTTCAAAATTAACCTTTCAATTTAAGTTTTTCTAGAATTTTTGGATGCTTTTATTTCCATGGCGAATGTGCTTTTTGTACCTTCCTTCTGATGAGGCAGAAAATGCCCTTTGAAAATCTTTCACCTTTTTCATTGACCTATCTGGTTTGCAGCCTGCAGCTTCAGATCATTTGGACGAGCATTTGACCTTTTGGTTTCAATGGAATCTGGACTTCTGGAATGGCTTTTGAAAAACACGGTTGTCTGATTTTGGTGGGAAAAGAAACTGTGCTGTAAATATAGTCACCTTTTAAAGTGCAAGCTGAAGTTTTGTGGGAAGTCATAATTAACGTTTAGAAAACTAGAGTGCATAGTGCTTTGTGTCCATCCTGGAAAGTGTAAGGATGGCAGGTATATTTTATACTTTATTTCCATATCTATATTTCTCAATTGGTTGCGACTGCCAGCTGTTTCCCTAACAACCTGTTCAGGAACGGGAGGACTTTACTAGTCCATAAAAATATGCCTCTGTTGTTGCCACTAAAGTTTATGCAAGCCATAAAATATCTTTTGGCTCTGACTGGAAACACAAGGAGCGTGTTTGCACAATGTGCATCAGACGCCGTCAGTGTTCATGTGCAATGTCTGCTGGCAGAGATGTCTGCAAAGAATTTTTTTTGTCAGCCAAATGTTACTTCTCTATCACTCAGAACTCAGGTCTGTCATGGGATGGGAAGAATTTCAGGTATTAAAACTGGCTAGGGACTGTTTCACTTCTTCTGTTTCTAGCCTTTTGAGTTGTTTCTGGCAGCAGTTAATTAGGAAATATTGTTTACAAGACTGCCTTATCTGACTGGATGCTGGAGAGCTCTAACAAAAGTTTTAGGCAATGAAAGAATGTATGAGAGAATATTTGTGTGTGTATGTATGTATATGGTATCTGCAGTGTGATGTGGTAGGTCTTGAATGAAATGCTGTGCAGGAAGTGTCAAGGGCTGCAAATTTTACTAGTTGCTGCCTTAACATTGGCATCTGGAGTGGCAAATCTGAACCCATTTGTGTTGTACTTGGAATAGAGTGATCAAAGGGGCTTTAGTTGATATCTGCTAAAATATCTCCTAATAGTTAATGAAACTGCCTAGAGAAAACAAGACCCAACGAGGCTTTTTATGCTTTTGTCATCTTTTAGCTCACTCTGTTAGGGAGGCTACAATACTGGCTACTGTGAATAATGTAGAACTTGTGCTTCTGAGTGTGTATTCTCTGATGGTAGAGATGGTGTGAGTGGTCTGACTGAATGCTTCAGAGTTTTAATGCAGAATTATAATACCAAATTGTAGCATATTGTCAAGTAGTGACAAGAATTCATGTGTGAAGGGGTGTAGTGCTTTTTTGTCTTTTACAAACAAAATGTTGAGATTTATTACAAGAGAAAATTCAGCCAAGTTCACTATGTAGCTCTCCGGGTTATAAAGTTGATCATGTAACCCTATGCAACAGAATATTGAACAGATATGTTGCCATAGGCTTTTCTGAATCTATATCTGAATGCCTTTTTAGGCTTGAAGAACACTTGCAAAATACGTGGAAATAATAGGTAGGAAGTACTAATGTAATTCATCAGTTTTGGTACTGTCTAAAAATATCTTCCAAGAATGTTTTTGTGTAGATGCTGAGTTGATGAAGTCTGCACAGGAAGATAAGAGGCATTGGCAGTGCAAAGGAGAACGAGAATATCATACCCAGAGTAGAGGATGACAATAAGGGCTGTAGGAATAAAAATAAGTATAAAAAGCAGAGCCATGCATAGAGAAACACAAACACTAGTTTCTGAGGCTTAAAAATAAAATCTATAGTATCTAAATCTATAGGACTCTTTAAGGAGCTTTAGTTATGGAAATTTATACGAAGTGTTCAAAGCTTTTACATGTGGTCTTGTTGATAGCGGTAAGAGTTTGTTGCTGGAAAGCTGCTGAGGAGCAGGGAGCAGCGTGAGCAGTGTATGGGAGTGGAGGGGTGTTGACTGAGGCCTCCGTCCACCCCTGAGGAGAGAGGCAAAACCAAGCAAAAACCAGTGTGTGTGGGGGGAAAAAAGGCAGGCTGTGCATGTGCTGAAAAGCAAAACCAGTTTGTGTAGATGGACACTGCACACAAGCAGCCAACAGAAAAAGTTCTGATCCATTTGAGACCCTCCACTGCAGTCAGGTGAAGAAATAGCCTTAAAATTTGTAGCGAAATGGAATCATTAGTGTTTAAATAGTGTAAATGTCACTCGAGCAGTTGTCGTACTCGGCTTTGCTCTGGGGGGGATTTTCCTGGATTCCAGAGGGATTCATGGGCCTGCGTGTGCAGGCAGCAAGGGCACCGAGCGCCCCTGGCAGGGCTGAGCCCAGACCACCTCGACACCTTGAGCCTTCTCTCACGCGTACTCAGCTTTATGAGAAACATAGTACTCTAAAGCTAAATCTTGTTCATAATTCTTGTTTGTGGCCGATTGCTCGGGGATAGGGTGTTTAAAATCCAAACATGTTTGTCTTGGGGCCACGTAAGCCTCTGCTCCCGGGGCTCTGTAGCCGCTTTGGGGTCTGGCAGGTGGCCGCGGGCTCCTGTTCCGGGCCGGGAGGCCCTGCTACGTTTTGCTCCGGGTGTCACTCCCCACGCGGCGGCAGCGGATGGGGCTGGCAGGGGCCCGCGCGGCGTGTGCGCTCGCAGGGAGCCGCCGCGCGTCCCCGCAGCCCTGCAGCCGGCGCGGAGCCCTGCGAGCCGCTCTGCATGCGCCGCGCATCGCCCCGCCGCGCTGCGGGAGCCGGCCCGAGCCCGCGCGCTCCCTCCACCCTGCTCCGGGAGGCAGAGCCGATAAATAGGCAGCCAGAGGGGCGTCTGGAGAGTAACCTTTCGGAGGCGGCGGCAGCCGATAGAGCCTTTCTCCTTTGCCTCCTCTCTTCCCTCCTCTCCCCACTTCTTGCTAGGGAAATTTGCGTTATCTCAGCAATTAAGGAGAAGCGCCAGCGCCTGGGGCTCCAGGCTGAGAGGGGGAGTAGCAACTTGCACCAGGTAGGAAGCCCTTTTGCCATCCTCTGTACTCCGCGGGGCTGGGGCTGCTGCTGCCCGCGAGGGGCCCCTCGGGGAGCCCCGGTCTCCGGTGACCTTCAGGAGCAGCTGGGAAAGGCGCCGGGATGAGGGCTGGGAGCGGAGCGGGACGATGCGCGCCTTGCCGCCCGCGCGGGGCTGCAGCTGCTGCCCGGCCACGAAACCGCGTCACCGCCGAGGAAAAATTAGCCATTTTCTAACAACGGAGGCAGCTGCTCTGGCATTTTTAGCAGCGCTGCTGTATTACTTTCCCAAACTTATTACCATAAATTCTGCGCGTCGTAAAGTAAGCAGATCTGCTGTAGTGTATTCAAAGTTATTCTGACAGTTATGCACCATTATATTTTCGTAGTCGCTTATGCATATTTTATCAGGACTTTTTTTAAACTTTCCTCTGGCAGCCATGTCTTATGTGGTAGCTTGAAATTCCTGCTAGCAAATAACAAGTGTAATAACTGCTGTGAGCTGCCTGCAACATCTGCTTTACAGCGCTGCCTACGGAGAGCCTGTTAGAGCCGACGTCTCCCGCTCCGCGTGAGGGATGGGCTGGGATGAGCCCAGGGCTGTCGGCTCTTTCTTGCCTTAGGAGCACAGACGGACAGAGGGGAGAGTGAAGAGGAGAAATCTCTGCTGATCCTTCTGTGTGGTGTTTTCTTCCCAGCACTGTATGTCTGACCATCTGTGGGAATGAATCTTTGGTGATTTTTTGCTTAACCTCTTTGTATGGTGATAGTCATGGGAGCGGAGGAGCTTTTTAAAAGCAAGGGTAGCAGTTGTGTGCAGCGAGGTGGCGCGTGCGGAGCTCAGGAGGGTGCCCCCTGCAAGGGTGGCTGGGAGGGTTGGACTCTTCCCAAGTTGTATGGCTTGAGCAGTGAAGTTGATGGCCTCGGAGCAGGAGGAAGAGCTGAGTCTGAGGGCCACTTCTGCCAGCCTTGTTCTGCTCTTCCGTTACACACACTGGTGAGCAGGGGATTTTTATGGGTAAAAATACATTTTAAAACCATTTTTTTTCCTAAGCTGTGTGAGCAAAGAGGCCATGTGCAATGGCTCAGTTGCTTGCAGGGGGACCAGAAAGCCATGTCCAAAATAGACTTTAGGACCATTGCTTTAATGAAGGCAGAGCTCTGCAGATTGCTGTACAGCCACATAGCCTTTCTTGCATGTAGCAGTTCTGCACAGAAAGAGCTCCACGTATTCTGCCTATGTGTGTATTGCCCTGTGAGCCTCATCTGTGGAAAACTGCTGAGAAGTTACAAGCAGTCAGCTGATGAGGTAATGAGGGCACAGTGTTCAGAAAATGGGAAATATGGGTGATAGTGATTAATCCAAAGGGCTTTAAAGGTATAGGGGGAAAAGTGTGAATTATGGCCACTGTGGACCTAAGCTGGGACCTGGTCAGTGGCTGGACTGGGGTATGGACCTGGCAGCAGCTCACAGACTTGTCCTCTCTTCTGTGCCATATGAACTTGCCATGAGAAGTTCAGCCCCCATGGGAGCGTGCAGTTAAAACGACAAAGTCCAAACAGCACCTAAAATAGGAGGAAAACTGGAAAGTGAAAGTGATGTCTTGACTCTTATTTCGCTAAGTGAGAAGAACGTGATGCCTGTTTGTTTTCCTTTTTTTTTCTTGTTTTTTGCTAGATGTGTTTGATGTAGTGCTGAAATAGTTATTGTCAGAGAACAGGGGAAGTAAGTTGGAAGTCTTCATAGATGTCATTGGGATTTCAAAATTCAGAAAAGCTTAAGGCAAAATAGAAGTTGCCAGTGGGTTTTGTATTTTGATCTTGTTTTTTAACCTCCAATCCTGATATTCTCCATAAGGTGTCAAATTCTCACCCGTGTCAAGTAAACTCAGTGAATCTGTTTAGACCTTACATTTCGTCCTTTATTTCAGTGACAGTTTGCTAAGTCCTTGTCCTGCTCTGCCTTATCTCTCTTGGTGTGGTGGGGAGAAGAAAAAGATCATCAGAGGCCTCTGCATGGCACAAATTATATAATGAGTTTCCTCTCAGCTTTTCAGGTGTCTTTATTTTCATCTGTGACACGGAGCACCTGTCAGCACTTACACTGGAGCGTGTTGCAGATGTGAGTGACTTGGCTCTTCATCCACACAAGTGGGACTTAGTGTAAAGCTGTGGTCTTGTCTCTTGCTCACCTCCCAGCTTATGGATCCATCTTCAGCCCTCTTTATTTCTACATTACCTGCTCAAAGCCTGCAGAAGGAGCACTGCTTTTGTGGTGACTGAAGTTCTCTCATAAAATGGATAGGAAGCCCTGCCTGGTGCCTCAGCGGTGCCCTGGGTGCCGCCTGCCCTGCTGGCGGCTGAGCGCTGTCCTGGTGCAGGCACGGCCGGTGTGCGCTGCGGGGCTCGCCCCCTTCACCGAGGTTTCCCAGGGCCACTGCTAGCAAGTCTGTCTTGGTGGCCTGTCCAAGAGCCAGCGCTTGGGGTTCTTGTCCCAAGCCCAGTTCCTGTTAGTCCCATCCAGGTTGTGATTTCCAAGCAACAAGTGGTGCTGTTGGTCATGGGGAGGTTTGCTAAGAGGAACAGTGATGCTTTCTGACACTTCACTGTGGTGGTCTTCTCTGTTGTCAAAAATTAGCACTGATGGGATATAAGTTGTTACAAGAACTACCGAAGTGCTGAGTGTGCAGTTACAGCCATCAGTGTTAGTGTGGGTCCTCAGTGTGGCCACTATTGTTTGATCAAAATTTATTTAGGTTTTAATAACCTATTTGCTTTTTGGAAGCAGAGCTGTAAACATTCAGTCCCAATAATGTAGGACCCTACAAATCCTTAAATGAACATTTCCTGAAAACCTCGTGCGCTGACTCGGAGCGGATAAAAAGGCCACGTTGCTGCACTGAGTCCCAGCTGTGTCTGCTCAGCCCTGCTGCCCTCCTGAGCACGTGCAGGCAACCATCCCATGTGCTGCTGCCTTTGCCACTATCAATATCTTTGGTAATCCCTTTTCCGATGAATGTCCAAACTATTAGGGAATCTTGTGCTGTTTTCCATGGGTGTGGGCATTAGAATTAATGGTATGGCTGCCTTGCATCAACTGCCATCACTTCCTCTGGAGCTCACAGCCCACTTTGTATAGTAAGTTACATAACAGCACACAACTTCTGGAATTTATTTTGGCAGTGATCCCCCAGGAAACTAATAATTACTTAGCAATTAACTACTGGTTTGTTAGTTCACGATGGACCATTACTGCTCTAGCAAATTGGCTGTTAACTAAAGTAGCAGCAGCAGATTTGGAGGTGGCGATTTGCCCCTCTGGTGCGCCCTGCGTGGTGCATCTTCATCTGTGCTGCCCTGTTCAGCACTTGGGGACTTGGTAACTAATTTCTTCTCAGCTGGCAGCTTTTGATAGTACATGAAAAAGCTGCGATGTTGGAGGCATATTTGTAATAAGCATGACAGTACAGTTCAGATGTGGATGTCTGGCCTCTGGAATGTCCCTCCTGCCTCTGCTAATGTGTTTTATGTGAGATACAATTACTCAACCCTTCTGACTGTTTTGTCCGAGTGAAGCTATGGCTTTGATGCCAGCCCCTTGACACAGTGATTCGAGCAGCCCAGGCTTGGTGATGAGTGTGGGGCTGTTGAGCTGCTGCAGGACAGGCAGGGCAAGCAAAAAATGCCTGGGATGTTTTGGTTGCCTTATCCTCAGTCAGGTTGGGAGTTCAGAACTGCTCTGAAAAAGGGAAAGCAAAGCTGGATGGAGAGAGCCCTAGAAAGCAAATTAAGCAGCTGCTGTTTTAATAGGCTGTTGAATTTTGCAAACTTAATGTTTTATTTCTACAATAATTCAGTTTCTCTTTCTGGCCCCTGAGAAGATAAAGAAATAAGGTGAATGATGTTAGAGTATTGCAGCTGTCTTCCCATGGACTTTGATCCAGAAGTAGTGGCTAGATGAGGGTGCAGGTGGGCCAGCATCAGCTCTTGCTCCACAGAACAGAGTGGGGCTGGGCCAGAACTGGCACAAAATCTGATGTGTTATGGGGAAATGACAGATGATAGTTTAGGTAGTGAAGGAAAAAAGATTTTGCTAGTGAGTTTTCCTTATTTTTATCTCTTTATCTGCTTCTTGTAACAGAATGACATTGACTTTCTAAATAACAAGGAAAATCTTAGGAGTATTTCTACCATTTAAGAGTTAAGCAAGCACAGAAGAAAATCCTGTCAGCATTTAGTGTGTGTTTTATGAAACCAGTCCCATCTTGTACAGGTCGTGAGCTCTTACCTCTGCTTTTAAACAAGCAGGTGGTGTCAAGGTTGCCGGCTCTTTCCAGGGCTTGTCTCACTCGTGTGGATGGAGCTGGATTATTGGAGGTGGGGAGGAGGCAGGGAGGGGGTGATTATATGATGTGCTCGGTATGAAACCTGCCGGGCTGAAGTGCCTCTCCGGATGAAGCGGCTCCTCGTCGCAGATGCGGGAGGAGCAGGAGGAGGTGGCTGCTCCCTGGGAGCTGCACAGCAATCCCAGGGGAGCGGCGTGGAAGCGAATGCGAGTGACGGGAGCTCCAAGCAAGGCCCGGCCTTGTGGAGCGGCCGTGCCACGGGCTCTGTGCTCCTGCTGGGCTTGCTGCTTCTCTGTCCGTTGGAGACGGGTGTAAGTTTCTCAAGGATAAACATCGTTAGAGAGAAATCACTAAAGGCTAAAAATTCATTTTAGTGTGTGTTTTTCTGTTGTGATTTTTCTTAAAGTGGCAGGTGTTTAGATGTGGTAAAATTATATCTAGTAAAGATATGTCCATCAAACTATTGCTATGGGTGGCTTGAATGAGAGAAGCCTCAGTGTTCTGAGTGACTGGCACCATCCTCCAGCCGTGCCTGGAAACACCTACTAGATGTGAAGCCAAACAGGGTTCAGCAACTGGTACGCGGCACAACTAGATCTGCCAGTCAGTGGAAGTGAGTGACAGGTGACAGGCTTCTGTTTTCTCTTTCCTAGGGAAAAATGATGGTTTAGAGTACTCAAACCCCATGCTGCATAATATAATTTCTTTGGGTTTATTGATAGTATGTATACATATTTCTGCAGAAATTAAAATAGCCCCTATATGTAAGGAAAGACTGCAAGGAAAGGAGAGCAGTCTGTTTCAAATAAACCTGATCACCTTCAAGTGCTCAAGTACTTGCAATAAATTTTCTTAGCCATATTAATGCTAAATAACCACTTGAGATTAAGATTTTTTTCATGCACATGTGTAACCTGGGCAGAATGACAGGGGAATTGCATGTTGTACTGACATGAAATCCAAACAGTTCAGTGTGATTTTTATTGCAACCAAAACCAAAGGTCAATTACCTGGAGCTGAATTATTGGCTTCACTGGAGTTCTCACCTAGTGCTTAACATAGGAAGCCTCTGTAGCTCTAATGGAAAGCAGATGCACTTAAATCTTTCTGCCTTTTAACCGGGAAATTTCCCTCAAGTTGTTTAGCCAGTCTTGCTTCAAAGCTGCCTGTGATGGTCTCAAAGTGAGGTTGCTGATCTGCCTGGCAGGAGGTGCAGCGCTGGGCTCCCAAACAGCCTGGCTGCTGCAGCGCTCACTTAGGCTGGTAACACTGACTTCTCATCATGTGCTTTCAGGTTGTTATTCAGAATACACTTATTCCTGCATCTCCCACCACCTGGACCTCGAAATTGTGTGATTGCACTTGTGTGATTGGAACTGATAGACTTGCAGAAGGGGCTGCTGCTGTTTCCACGAGTTGTACGGATGGCACAGGACGGTGCTGTCCTGCTGTGCCGTGTCCTTGAGTAACATCCCCTTGGCAGAGTAGCACGGGGACAGCTCTGGGCACACTGGTGTCGTACACAGCAAGGTAGACTCCAGGATGCGGATGCTTCCCTTCCCTGATGCATCTCCAGCAGCAAGAGCGTTGGAGGAAACCCTCATACACTGCCCTCCAAGAGAGCCACTGTCCCATCCAGGCATTAGTAGTTTGTGCACGATGCTGCTCTGTGCAGGTTGCTCCTGAACAAAGCAGGGATCCATGGAAATCATCCCTGGTGCTGGTTGTGGGAAGAGATAAGACACCCAGCTTTCACGGAGGGGCTCTGTGGGGTATGAGGAGGTGAAAAACAGTGTACGGGGCTCGGTGAAGCTCGCGAGAGGGAGAGGAGCTGCCGCTGGAACTTGTGACCTGTGACGTGGTGAATCCGAGAGTTGTAGGAATATCTTGTAATTTCTGAGGATACTCTGCTTGATTAATTTATGCTTAATCTTTTAGAGCTGTCAAACAAGTTCCTGCTTTCTCTCATCTGTGCTTTTTTTAATTAGGAGAAAAAAAAAAAGCCAGTTGATAAAATTTCTTGATGGCTTAGGTGATTTAAAAATAACTGAAGGAAATTGAATGATCATCTTCAGAATATCTAACTTGTATGTAATTCACTGTTAAGAATAGAAAAATTAGCTGTTTGAAACACGTGTTTGGAAAGCTTCCTTTGGGAAATTTCCGCTGGGAATTGTGTTTAATTCTGAAGATGGATGTTTGTCATGGTAGGAACTGCAACTTCTGACCAGCCCAGTCCATGGATTTTTTTTTAAAGCGTGTGTATTGTATTTATGTCACTAGATTCACTGCCTTTATGTAGTTGCATTTTCGTGACTTGGAGACTTTCCCTGTTTTTGCCTGCGTGCAGCCTTCGGCTGGTTGGTGTCTAGGGCCATGTCCCACAAAATTGACCCGTGTGACTGACAGGAGGCACTACTAGTTGGTGACTTGCTTGGGAGGGTAGTTTAAGATGCCTTAATATCCACATTTGATAAACTTTAAGCTTTAAAAGAAAGGGATGGGGGAGAGCAGATCCATATACTGGGATACAGCTGGTAGAAAAAGCTCTTGTTTGGCCTTTAGCACCTGCTGGAGGCTGGGCAGTGGCAGATGTGTTTGCAAATTGTTTCTTTGGTTCCTGTGAGAATGAAATATCAAGTCCCTGATATTGTAGTTCTTGGCTATAGTTCCATTTTTCTTCATTAACTACAGCTTAAAAACGAAGTGTCCTAGAGAATGAGTTGACAGGAACGAGCTTGAGTAGCCCAAGACATTAAGTATTTTTAGTGCCCTGACTCTTGCAGTTCCTAAGAGATTTACAGTAGGAATGCACTCTGAGTCTGTCTGCCATCGCTGTCTGCACAGTCTGTTTTCATGTGAGTGTTCCCTCAAATTAGACAGTTTGACAGGAGCTGAAATTTCATTACTCAAACTAAATACAGGGTATTATGCACAGAAATAAAAATGAAGGAGCTTTAGGATTCAAAGTTGTGTGAAGAAAATGCTTCCATTTGTCCCTACAAACAGCCAAATGAAAACAGGGAGCAAATAGTTTTGAAACTACTAAGGCTGCTTGGCTGTAGGTGTTGGGAATTTGTTGTGACATGGGAAGAGCTTTGCCATTAGACTGAGGTGAATCCTCCGGGAGCCTCTGGGACAAGCTCCAGTTTTTCTCTTCTGCTATCAATTAATTACACCGTTGCTTGAAGTTCATGAAGTTTTGCATAATTATTCTGAGATGTTTTGAAACTGCATTTAGATTTTGAGGAGAAACTGTGTGCAAGGATAGTTCAGCAAATATCATGTGCCCAGGGACTGTGACTCTAAATGTTCTGTGGCCCTTTTTGGTGGGTAAGAGTTGAGGCTCCGTGTGGGTCTGCACGGCGTGCGCTGCGTCCTGGCCAAGCCCTGAGCTGGCAGTGAGGAGGAAGAGCAGTGAGCCCTGTCCTGCATCCTTCCCCATGGACAGCCTGAGGTTGGAACAGGAGTCCAAGGGGATGCTGACAACTGAGGGGAAAGGTGAAGTCCTGCATGTGTCTTCAGAGGCAGGTGGGTGTTGGGAGGGAGACGGAGCAAGAAGCCCCGGGTTTCTTGGTGCTGCTTGCTCTGCCCCAGAGGAGCAATTCTGGCTTCTACAAGATTACTTTTGTGCAGATCAATGGCTGGTTTGTCTTCCATGTTTTGCCCTAGAATAGACTGCTGAATTTCCATCTGTTGATTTGATGACTGTTTAAACCAAGGGCAAAAGGGATGAGCAGTTACAGTGGTTTTGACATCTCGGTTAAGGAATAAAAAAGCCCTTCTCCACTTTTCAGTCTTGCTGCTGTTATTGCTGGTATTGTGACTAACCTAACATTTCTGAATTATGTGCAGTAATCACACCTTCTTAAAGTACTTCCCAACTGTCCTATTGTTTGCTATAAAGCCCTCAAGGTGTGTCATCTCTTTCCACCTCAGAGGTGGAAGCAGAAAATGGAAGGACAAGGGGAAGGGGGGGAAAGAAGAAACAGTTCTTTGGAATGCAGAGTAATTTTCAGGAATGGCCAAAGACTTTATTTTGAAGGGAACTGGACTTGTTTGTTCATTATTCAGCCTTAAGTTTAGTTCTTCAGTGACCTTAAGCTAGATGACAATGCTGCTTTACCCACACTAAGGTTAAGAGGGAGCTTCAGGTGTCCAAAAATGAGGGCTGTGTAAAAGACCTTCACAAATTGCTTTTATCTTACTTAATCATTTAAGTGATTCACTTGACAGAAGAAATGAATTGAAAGCAGTTAGTGATGCCCACAAATTTTGGGACCCCTGTTGTACAGAGGCAGATTGGAATATCCTATAGGAAGAATGACCTTGAGGACCAGAGTAGTTGCAACTGAATGGAATTCAATAGGACGAAGTGCAAGATCCTGCACAAAAACAGTATGTTTGTGTTATAAGCTAGGAGCCTGTTAATTGGAAGTGACAGAGGAGGAGACGGTTGCTGAATGACAGCAAGTCACCAGTGTCACACATGGATGAACAGGGCAAATCCAATCTCAGGCTGTGCTGGGGGAGATGCTTGCCTTAGGCAGAGGAAATAAAATACCTCTGCACCAGGTCCTGTAGAAATTATAATCTAAGATACTTTTAATAGCTCTTCTATAAAATAAGGAGTGTTCAAACTGGAACAAGTGCAGAGGAAGATTAAATAGTGCCCAGAAACCTTGTGTAAGAGGGGAGACTGTCTTGTTTAGTCCAACCAAATAACTATCTGAGGATGAACAGTATGTTAAAGGACAATATAAATAGATTTGCAATAGAAATATAGGAGTGGGGATCTCAGAGGTGTGATTTCTCTGGAGCAGTTTTTAATGACAGCCAATGCCTGAGAAATCTTCCTGCTACAGAAGAACCCTCTTCTCGAAGGGACAGTCTGACTTGCTGGCCTCCAGACACTGCTTTTCATTGTTACTTGTAGGCATTTAAAGGTAGGGCAAGAACTGAAATCAGGTCTATAACTTGGAAAATTTGGTTCATGTGGCTTAATCTTGATTTATTTGGACATTACTGAAGATATAAGAAACTAAATGTAAAGCAGTATTTTTATTGCAGTTATTAGAGGAGTGGCCAGCTAGGAAGAGTTCATGTTCTAATGGTGCCGATAATGCACCTTTAGTCTCACTGTCAAGACACTTTGCAAACATCTTCCTGGGTATTTATTTGGCAACACTATTTAGTGCCAATCTACTTCTGAGATTCTGTCCTCCCTCCCCCAAGTCCCCTGGTTATGCAGGACCTCTGCTTCCAGGTGGGTCTTGTGTTTAAATACAGCAAAACCAATTTTGAACTCCTCTGATGTATGAACTCTTGTTTGTCCGAGAATTCTACCTTAACATAGTAAGACTTACCTTATATGTTAATAGATTGTAAAATTGCTCTCCTCCGTTCTGGTAAACTTAGATTTTTAGCTTTGAGGAGTGTGTGGGTGGGCTTGTTTGTTTTAAACAAACTGACATTAATTTCCTGCTGTTGGTCTTGGGCACTTCCCCCTTGCTGTGTGGAACTGCTGCTTTGGGAACCGGCCCCTCCTGGGGAGGGAAATGAGGAGCTGGGGGAGCAGCCCTGTCCCTGCTGCTGGGGAGCTGCCTGGAGCAGGGGCACGTGGAAAGCAGAGCCACAGATGTGCGGGAGAAACCAGGGGAGAGGGCAGAAAATGGAAGACGGTTGAGGGGGAAAAAGAGGTAAAGAAAATGAGGCAATAAGAGCAACATGAGCATAAGTTACCCCCTCTCTGTAGTCATTCAGACTCGTAGAATTGTCACGGAGTTAAAGAGTATAAATTAAAGACTTTTTTTCAGGGTTAAATACTACCAGGGTTAATGCAGGCATAATAACCTCCTGCTGACAAGTATTTGGGGCTGTTGCTGCATTGAAGCAGGCTTAAAATCCAGCTCATGTCTAAGACGGTCTCTAAGCGGAGCTGTTAGAGCAGCCTGAGGCTCTTTCTGCTTGGAGGCTGAGGCCTGGCCCCCCAGGCTGCTTTGCTGGCTCAGATGGTCAGTCCCACTGCAGCTGTCCCCGTTATTTCCTGATGACTCTGCATCCCAAAGCTGGTTCAGGGTGGCAGGAGCCACCTTGCAAGGAGCTCTAAGGAGGTTCCTCCCGCAGCCAACCTGCTGTTTTTACAGCAGCGCTGTGCAGCAGCAGTAACCAGAGCAGCAGCTGTGAAGGATTAGTGACCCCATGGACAAACCTTCCAACTTCACTCGGTTCATGGGTGATGCTGCGAGTTTGGGCTGCTGCTGGAGCTACTGGCTTTGCTTTGGGATCCCCATCAATTTAAGCTGAGCTTGGGAGAATGTCTCTTATGCCTTCACTTCAAGAATCCTCGAGGCAGAGAGCTTGTGGCTGTGATCCCTGCCTGCATATAACCAGGAGATAACAACAGAAACTTATCCTTTTATTCCACAGTGCCTGAGGGTACTAGAGTAGCTTGGAAAATAAGGTAGATAATAACTGAAGTTCTTCAAATGCTATAAAATTGTGATTGTGGGCTTAAATTCTGGCTTTGCTGTCACTGAGTAGTATTTCTGGGGGGACTGCTCAGAAACATGCCTGAGTACAGGGCTTTATTTTGCTTTTTTCACTGTGGGTTTTAATGGTCAGTTTTTCTGTCATCTTCAGGGTCAGGACTTATGTAAGTCTGAGAGTTATTGGTTGCAGTCAATGTTCTTAGGCGACAGGATGGTGCAGGGCAAGATGATGACGACTCCGTTAGTGGAAAGCAGAGTGCTGTTACTTTCAAAATAATTACAAGAGTACCTCTGCAGCAGTAGCAAAGGCTGATTAAAAAAATAAAGATAAAAAGCCTCTTAGAATAAAATTATTATTGAAAATGGTCTTGAGTCCTTCATCAGTCTGAATGTTTGACAAGGGACAGTAGTTTTAGGGGGCTTTCTGTGGCTTTCAGAGACATATCTTGGGGGACTGGGAGGGAGTTCAAACTTCATACTTGTTGGGTATTCTACCTTGAGTCTTGCAAAATGCTGCTGCTTATAGCATTATGTAGAAAGTGATTGCATCATGTGTAGGAAAAACTAAGCAGTCAACAGATTGATTAGGAGATATATACTTCTAACTTGCTCAGTATTGGGGAAAAGCATGATTTAAGATGACATAAGAGATAGAAAAAACTCTTCATACCTGCCACTTTTCCTCATTTCTACCTTTTTTCAGAATTTCTACCTATCAAAATTCTGGTTGTCTGATGAGAACCTGTAGACTGAATCTTACAATGGGCAAACTTCCATTATCAGTTGATCTTGGCAAGTGTTCCTTGAACTGATTTCCAGGTAGTGTCTTTCTTCTTAGAGACCCAGGTCTTAACCTTGGCATTTCATGGTGAGTGTCTTTGGTGTGGGTGGAGAACTGATGCTGGGCTGCAGGGAAGGAGCAGCCGAGGGGAAGAGCTGGAGGCAGAGAGGAAGCAGATCATTGCCAGAATAGGCGCCAAATGCCAATATGCTTTATAATTGCTTTTAATTATTTTACAGATATTAAAAATATTTCAGTGGATTCAGTTTCTTGCTTTTCTTCTGAAGTATTTGAACTTGTTAATGAGGATGAAATGTGGGATGGAGGTGAATGGGGGCAAAAGAGCCAGTGGGTGCAGTGGCTGTAACACAGGTGTGTCTTGAGCTTCCCAGTTTCCCTTGACCTTCCTGCAGCACAAGGTTTATTCCTGAGTGCACCCAGGAGCTGAGAAGGGAGCTGTGTTCAGCCGTGCACGGGTGCCTGGGAGGCTGCTCTTGCCACGTGCAGCTCGGGCATCTCCAGGGTGGCAAGAAGACAGCATTGGGGACAACCTGGTGTGTTACAGCTGCTCCTGCCCTGGGGAGCAGCGGACCTGGTGCTGCCTGGAGGTGGTGTTTGCTGCAGACGTGCCTCTCCATGGGGCTGAACGTGCTCCCGCTGCTGCATGTTCCTGTTGCGCTTGTGCCTGCAGCAACCGCTCCCGTTGCACCGGCTCGGGACGTCGGGGATGCAGCGCAGCAGCAGCGAGCGGAGCGGGGCTTCTTGGCTCTACTGCTCCTCGCTTCTCCTTGAGCCCTTTTCCTCGTGTGTTAATTCCGCTGAGTGCTCCCTGTATGCATTTAGGAGTTGCACATATGTTTCTGTGTATATTTAACTGCCTACAGTAGGCTGCTTCCCTCTCTTCTCGCTGCTGCTTGTGTGAGCTGCCAGCTTCGGCTCTGGGCTGCTCAGGAAGAGCCGATGCCTCAGAGCTGACCTGGCGGCATGTGGCAGCCGGCGGCAATGAAAAATCTCTGTCTATAACAGCATAATTGCTGATTATTTTTTTCTAAAATGCTGCTTTTGCTTTGGGGAGAATCAGAGCGACTCACCTATTTCTTACCAATAGCTGCGTCTTTTGTTGTACTTGCTTAGGTATGTACGGCCTAGAGATGAAATCGTCCAGTGGGCAGCATGTGACTGGAGCAGCTTCTGAGCTGGTGCCTTAACTGTGCCCTATTTCTCGTGCATGTTGCAAAAAAACGCAATGCTGACCCTACTGGGGGGATTTCTGGCTACTCTATGTAGAGAAGCTGGAATTTCTGAAGGTGAAGGGAACCTTTGCTTTTCCAAAGCCAGCTCTACAGAGGCATCATCTGTGTGAAAAGCTGCTGTCCAAAACGAGGTTGACTGATAACTCTGTGCTTTTGTGGCGACACACACACTTTAAAATACCCAGTCTAGCCTCAACTGTTCATTACTTACTGGATTTTTACTATGATGCTTGGTTTTCCTAAAGATATTGGTCTCTGGTTTTGTAAAAGACTGTCAGCAAGTGAATGATGAACAAACCCTGACTTAATCTTCTACCTTGATTCTCCTCTGGTACCTTTCACTTAATTTGAAAATGAAGTGGTGTTTTATAAGGATTTCTGGTTTTGGGTTTTGCCTCAATATCTAAATCTTCGGTGGCTGCACTCCTGGTATCTGCACTTCTCACCAGGAATGGAAATATCCTAAATAGCGGAGTCAATGCCAAGTTTTCCTAGCAAGTTTGTACTTGATAGAAGTGACTGGTTCCCCTGTTGGCACCTGCTATCTATGCTGTTAGTGCTAGATGCCTCTTTGCGATGAGGATATGTAATTTCCTGAGGATTTGCTGCCCTGAAGTGCTTAAGATAAATGTGAGTCTGTCTTCCTGTCCTTTTCCATGACAGGAGCTATAGGAAAGCGCCAATCAGGTGGTTAATGAATCCATGTGGTAACTTCATGACTCTTAATTTTCTCCAGTGCTGTCGGTGCTCTGGCAGCTGGAGAGATGTTAATCCCTGAACACTGGTGGGGATAGGCCTGCGCTCGGGAGAGGGCTTCACACGCTCTACCTACGAAAGATCAGTGTGTCAGAAGGCCCTGTGATGAATCTGATCTGTGTCTGATTAATTCCACTGGAGCCATTTGAACAACCCAGGGAGCTGTCACCTTGCCTCTGAGGGCCTAGCCAGATGTCACTTCGGGTATGATGAAGGCTCCATCATCCCCCTCTCTGTGCATGTCCTGTGGCAGGTCGCGGTGTGCGGAGCTGGCTGCCTGACGTGGTCTTCTGGGCAGCGTGACAGTCGCTGACCCTGCTGCATGGGAGGACTCGTCACTCCAGCTGAGCACTTGCCTTTGGGCTTGTAATTCTCCAGCTTTCCTTTTGTTTCATTTCCAATTTCAGATTTTCATCATAAGATGGCATTAATGTGTTGTGAAACATAAATATTGAACTTTCAGCTCTGTGCTTCAGGAGTCAAAGCAGTAAAATTTGGTGAAGCAGCTTCTGTCTTGCCAGTTTGTGGCATTACATCCATATGGCAATTTCTTTCTGTTAGCAAGTTCTTGTCTGGGGTGTGACAGCAGCCCTGCTTTTTGTATTTGCTTATCCTATAAAGTGATCTATAGCTCATGGAGTTAAGGGATTTTTCCTTGTTAATAACCTCACCTGTGATTCTCGCTTGTCGTGGCTGCTGCTTGTGGATGGATGAATCAGTCCCTCTGTGAGCTTTGTCTGGAGAACCCACTGATGCTCCCTGAGGTATCATCCTTCTCTAAAGAATAATAATAAAGGTAGTAAAGCCACAATGAATGTCAGACAGGGGCAAAGACCAGAG
The DNA here is from genome assembly GCA_032273925.1 of Rhynchotus rufescens. Classification (NCBI taxonomy): domain Eukaryota; kingdom Metazoa; phylum Chordata; class Aves; order Tinamiformes; family Tinamidae; genus Rhynchotus; species Rhynchotus rufescens. The sequence continues at coordinate 17,529 of JAVCKT010113902.1, forward strand.
ATAGGAAAAATCTTGGGGAAGAGACAGCAGGTTTCAGCAAAACCAGTAGGTGAGCAAAACCATTCAGGTGAGTGGAGGAGCAGAGGATAAAGCTTTTATAAAGCTTTATAATTAGCGTCAAGGCATTCCTAAGTTAAAAATGCCCGTTGTGCATAGATATAACAGATACATGCCCTAATTTAAAAAAGAACTCTAATTTTTCCTTTATTACTGATCTTGCTGATATTTTCTTTTTAAATAGATAAACTATCACTTTAATTTCTGAATTCACTTAGTGCAATATTTTTACCTTCTGATGCTTTTCAACTAAGAGTAAAAACAATACTTCTTTTTCTACCTGATTTTACCGTCCTTGTGGAAAGGAGCTGATGTTGCGCTGAAGGAGTGGGAGATGTTTGCTCTTGCCAGGCCCCTGTGAGGGTGGGTGACCTGCGAGTGCCTCAAGGCGGGAGCGAGGGCTGGTGGCGGCAGCAGGGTCGCTTCAGGCAGTGCTCAGAGCTGCAGGACACAGCTGGCCAGGGCTCCCTGCTGTCAGGAGACAGTTTCAGAGGCCGCCAAGGGCAGACCTGCTGTGCTGCCCGGTGCGTTAACCCTTGGCTGGGTGAGAGCTCAAGCGCTCTGCAGTCGTGCTCAGGGAGGCCGGATGATCTCCCGCTCTCCCAGGCGCGAGCGCCAGCAGGAGGGTGAAGCTGCCAGTGGGAGCGTTTGAGCGTCGGCCTCCTCATCCCTTCCAGGGCTCTGTCCCAAGGACTTGGGATGTTCCTGCGAGTCCCGGTGGCCTCTGGAGGCACCAGCCAGGCTGAGCCCCTTGTCCCCTCGCACCCGCTCTGGGGCCTGGGCATTTTGACCTCTTTGCAGTTTGTTTCTCTTTGCTAAGTAAGAAACTTTGGGTTTGCAGCATGGGGTGGCTCCTGAGGGTGCCTGTGTGCCTCGTAGAGGTGGTCGGGGACAGCCCGAGTGCTGCGGGCAGGCAGGGCTGGTGGGGCTGGCTTGCAGCCTGTGGAGGGGAGCAGCTGGGAAAGATCAGGATCGTTTCTAAGGGCAGGTCTGGCCTTCAGCCTGGCTTGGCTGATAGGACTGGTCATGTCCTGTGTTCACTGCGACGAGCAAGGCTAATGCAGCCTGGTTCCAAACTTATAAACATGCGTGGGATGCACAGCTTGAGATGTTAAATGATTCATTAGATAGCGCCCCATAGTGCATCTCCAAAGTCCTCTTAAGACGCTATTTCTAAAATGGTATCATTTTAGAGTTACACCTAAACAGCTGTGAGCAAAATAGTAATTTTACTTGAAAATGCATTGTGATTTTCCTAGTTCAGAGTATGAACAGAGCCCTGACTACAGTAGCTATGTAGACCTGCTGTTAGATGTGTAGAATACTTAAAAATAGTTATAATGTGGGGGTTCAACATCTGCCAGCAAATGATGTAACCCAATATATAAAACTAAAGCACTATGCCAAGTAATAAATAAAATAGAACAAAACAGATTATAAGAGCAAGGAGATTATGTTCTTAATGCTGTGGGAGTGGATAAATGTACTGTTTTTTGCATTTGTTGCACTCTGACACAAGAATGAATATACTTAGAACAGTCCAAGCATTCAAATTCAATGACAACTTATACATAATATAAATACTAATACAAATAGAAAATGATTTCAATTGAATTCATTGTTAGTAAATATTATAATGCGAGCACAAGTACTGTAAACTAGCTTCTGGCAGTCATACCTCTCGAGTCTTTATTCTCTAGGAGTATTTGCAAGATGGTTGAAACATGATTTAATGAAGCAACTTGTTCTGGGTTTGTATGAGTCTGTTCTTTTATCTGCAAGTGAAATATTAATGCTGTACAGCATATTTCTTCAAAGAAATGCTGGCAAGATGTGCATCATCTAATGGCTCCTCCGTTATAGTTACTGCTTCCTTCTGGTCAAGGGATTAAATTTGGGGGCACTGGAGGTCAACAGCTCCTTGCTTTCTGTGATAGCTGCTTTCCCAGCAGCAGCAATCGGTGGCACCTCTCTGAGGACATTCTGTGGCTTGTGCCACCTGCACAGCCAGCGTGCCTGGGATGGTGGCCCTGCTGTTTTTGTTATTTCTGCATTACTGGAGCTGAGCTTTAGCAATAACTAGAAAGATTTTTGTGGGAATGGCAAAAATAAAACAATTGGCTGATGCAGCCAATGACTCCGCTTGCTTGAGCCGAGTGTTAAATCTGTGAAGTTAAGGCCAGTGTCTTTCCTTTCAGTCTCCCACGCTAACAACCCTAAGCAGCTGCTGTGGGCCTGCGTAGCCTGTTGTGCTTGTAACCGTCATCAAGGGGTGGACAGGTGACCAGGAAGCTAAAAGGGTGAAGCTGACCCTTGTGAAGGCATCTCAAAATAGATATTAACTTTGCCAGAACTTCATGTTTTGTAGGCAGAGCTGGAAGCTGCCTGAAGGAGAGCAGTGGCACTTGGAGCAGTAACACCATCAGCTTTGTTCTTGCTGCTGTTACTGGTGCAGCCCGAGTCCGTGGTCATTGAGGCTGAGGGTGGCTTGCAGACCTGTTGAGAATTGCTTTTTTGAGACTTGCCCTCACTATGGCTGTGCCTGGCCAGGTGCTCTGCAAACACTGCTGTGTTTGCAAGGTGCTCTGCAAAGCAAGAGCCATGCAGGTGTAGAGCTGTTCAAGGAAACAGTAAGGTCACGGCTTCATTTCTCTGGAAGGGAGAGGGAAGCTGATGGGTAGGACATTGCCCTGCTATGGATGTTAGAGTGACTTAATATCTGTCTATTGAAGGTGCACAGGCCACTAGGTGATTCACAGCAGTGTATAGCAGACTTGTAATTACTTAGAAATACTCCTTGAAGCACTGCCTGCCTTGAAGCTATTTTCTTGTTGTCTATGCGACATGTTTTGACAAAATATTCAGTCTAGAGAGCTGTGTGGACAACTTGACATATTGCTTTCAAACTCTCACTACTTCTGGTGCATTTGTTGGCAGTGTACAACTTGGATTCTGGATTTTAATGCCAAATCACAGATCTCTTTTCTTCACGGCTGTCAGAAATGCACATTAGAAGATGCTTCGAGAAGTTGTATCAGGAAGTGTGAGATGACAGCATGTTGGTTATTTTTAAGCTTTATATTGGTTTATATATAGCGGAAGTGATTAGGATACTTCATTTTTTTCTTGTCTACTTGCTTCCGTATTCCTCGCATCTTCCGAGGTTTTGTCAGGAGTTGTTGCTCAACCAGGTTTTCGGTGCTTTCACTTTGTTGTACTTGTTATTCAGTGCTGTAACCTCTGACTCGTGTATATTTTTGGGCATTTTGCCTAGTTTGCATCTGAAATTGCAAAGGGAAAGGTAGTTTTTTGATATTGGGTTGCATGGTATCTACCGGCTTAAATGTATACGTTTGTTAAGCATTCTGACTATATATACAACTACAAAAAAGTATATGAAAGTCTTAATACTATTAATATACCTCATTTCACACTTTAGTTTTATTGTTTGACATAAAATAAATGGGCTTTGCCTGTCTGCATATTTGTTTCTACTCAGACTTATAAAAATAGCACACTGCAATTATGAAGACCTGGGATTTACATAGTCATGGTGATTTGTAGAAGGGTCTGTTTCAAAACACGTTCATGGTTTTAAAACAGTCAGAAATGAATAAACTCGATATTTAAAAGTGTACTAGAACTTCACAGACTTCTTGTTTACCATGTTGTTTTTCCTGAGTCAGAAATGCAATTAATTGAGATGAGTCAAGGTGAGTGTCACCCATGCTTGTCCTAGACTTGGCCTCGTAGGGTTCAGTCCACAGGAACTTAAGGAAAAATTTCTTGGCAGTGAGGGTGACAGCCTTGGAGCAGGCTGCCAAGAGGTTGTGGAGTCTCCTTCTCTGGGGATCTTCAAAACCCGCTTGGACGCAGCCTGTGCCACGTTCTCTAGGTGACCCTGTGTGTGCGGGGGGGTGTTGGACTGGATGATCTCTAAAGGTCCCTTCCAACCTTAAGGATTCTGTGATTCTGTCTCCTGAGGGGCTGAGAACCTCCTTAGGAGTTAACTGGGTGTTATAACTTAGTAATTTCTACTCAATTATTTTGCATTGCTAGTCTCTTTGATTCAGAGTCAATTTAAATGTAGTCATTTGACTCTGAGGTTAATGGACTGTAGCCAAAGTCTGTGTTCAGGAGGTCATAAGCTCCTTGCAGACTCCGTTGCAGTCCCCACCATGTGATGTTTTCACTTTCTCTTTGTTGGCCAAATGACTTTACAACCCCAGTAATCATGATTCATTTGAAAATATTGCCTTACATGTGAATTCATTAAAGCTTTAATGTGGAAGTTATTTGAGGTAATTTAAGCAAATTTATAATTGCTTCCGAGCCATATAAAAACTCATGCCCTCCATGACCTATGCTCTTAATTCTGGCTATGGAGGGGTGGTGTTTTCCTAATAACGACCCACTGCAAATCATGCTGAGACTCCATATCCCTATCAGGCTAGGGTGTGAATATGGAAAGAATCTTCATTCTACCTAAGTGTGTGCTTGTAAGAATATCATTGTGTTAAACTTCCTCATCTTTAAGAAACCTCAGAATGTCATTTACACCTTGGAGAAATACTTGTTAGGCTAAACTGTATTCAAATGCAGCTCCAGCAGATTTTTCTGAGGTATGGTTCATGGTCTGACTTACACTGCTTGATTTTGTATGGACAGATTACATTCTCAGAAAGATTTCGGGTG
>JAVCKT010113917.1:3544-19213 GCA_032273925.1 Rhynchotus rufescens
GGCATACGTCGGTGTAGCTGTGCCTATGTGCACACCCAGTGCATTTAGCCATTAGTTCCCCACTCAGTCCAGGAACGTCCTCCATGGATGACAAAAGGATGAGGTTGAGACAAGGTGATTGACTGAATCCACTACCACAGCAAAACATCTGAGGAACCGCTACAGCCTTGTATTTCCCCAGGCAGCTCCTGTGGTGCCCAGACAAACTGGTAGGCATTATCTGCGTGCTGCAGTTATTGACCAGCAGTCTGGGTGGAGAGTATGGCCATCCCCAAAACTCTGCAGGTGGTTCTTTTTACAAAATTAACTGTAGCTAGATAACATGCTTCTCTCAATACTTGGTGGAAACTGCTCCTGTAAATGCCAGAATAGCAGCATAGGACAGTTGCTTGTATTTATTTAAGTCAGGAGATGTTTGGGGCATTTTTATGAGATAAATCAAAGCAAGAGAACAGGCATTTGGTGGAGTAGTTAAGTAGGACCACTGACCAGCTGCATATAAGCAGTCAGTAGAACAACATTTTGAGTAGTTTCACAGGATCTGGAAGAAGATGCCAGGGCCTTGCAGTGTATATTCCTATCAGCACTCAGTGACCATCTACCTTGTTCAAGTGATTTACTGGAGAATTGATGATAAGCATAATCCTATGCAAAGATTCTCCCCCAAAATGTTAATCTTTTTAAACAATCCCTGTCCATCAGTGTCTGTGCAACACCCAGCACCAAACACCTGCACTTAGTTCATCATCTCAAAGATCACAGCCTCACCAGAGATTTCACAAGCTACTTCACAAGCCAGAGATTTCACAAGCTACTGCCTCTCTGGCGCATCTCTGGCTTCTGTTGTGGAAGCTGAATGATTTACCAAATGATCAATGATCTTGGATCAATTTGCTGATAGCAAATCACTGTAGTCCAACCTCCTGCTCCAACTGTGAGGTGCCACGAGACAGGCAATCACAAAGCAGAAGCAGACAAGTTTATAGCAGCAAAATCTCTAAGAGGAATACCTATCTGACACCATCCTACAGTTTGCTGATGCAGGCATGGCTTATTCTGTCAATGGCTATGCCTATAGCCAGCCCTGGCTTCTTGTTATTGTACAGAGGGAGACTCTCAGAATGTTAAGAATTTCCTCTTTATCTAGGTTGTGGTACATGTTTCCCAGTGTGAACTTCGTGAATTCTCAAAAATCCTGTTTGCCTGGAGAGCTAGGGCAGCTCTTTATAGATTACAAAAGCCTTCACCTCAGTCTGATCTTGTTCAGGTTCCTTGAAATACCTGCTGTATCGCAGATATCCACAAAAGCTGAAATGTACCGTCATAAATAAAAGCATTGTCAGTGACACAGCACAAGCTAACCTAGCAGATGGCATCCCAATTAGGGGGATTTTATTTACATACACAAATTGCTTCCAGGAGAACTGAAAGGCAGGGTATGTAATACTGAAAGAAACCCTCATTCTATATAGCTGATTGCAAGATAGTCTTTTAATAGCTTCTGAATCTGAACTTTGCATTGCAAAAATGATTTATAGCATTCATCTCACATGCAGTCTGACATGCAGAAAATAATTACTATTTAGGTAATCCACGATACATTTGACCAGATTGCTAAACTGCAGAGATATAGATTTCTAGAAGCATTCATAAAAGAAATCAGATGGAATTTGTATTGCTATGTTGTATTCCATTATTAAGTACAGAGCTCTTCAAAATATTTAAAGGAATAATACTGCATACAAAATAATGTAAGATCTTTACATATTAGTTATAATGTTTCCTGATGCATGATGTAGAAAATGCTAAATATTACTATAGAAAACTTGTCAAGAACAAAATTGATATATACAGGAAAGTTTCTTTAATTATTTTTATAGTCATGAATATAGCTCACAAGTGAATTTTTCAGCATAATGCAACAAAGCAGTCATCCATTTTGGAAAAAATGGACTGTGGATTCATTTTGTCTCTTTTGAATGTTTGCTACAAAAAATAAATCCATTTTATGTGTCTTTATTTTTTTTCCTAGGTGGCTGTCTACTGCATGACTATTGTTAATTAGAGCAGGAGCCTAACAGCCCCTAAAATCTTCAGCATATATTTTGTTTGAATGACCTATAACTAAAAGAGATTCAGAATTAAATCAAAAGCAAAACTTGGTAGCAAGAACAGATTCTTCACCGGAAAAATTTGATAACCCGAGCCATTTGAGACAGAAAATATTTGCTAGTGAACTGATGACACAACTATCAATATTTGAAGTGTATCTTCTAGGATAATGACATGCGTTATGCTAAAGACTCTATCAAGACTCTATCAAGAGCTAAAGACTCTATCAAGAGAAACCTGAATGATGGCATTTCCTAGTTTTCAGTAGTTAATTCTATAACCTATATTTGTAACTAATACTGCATAATTTCATTTTTCTTCATATCCTTGTAAATTTTCCTAAGCTTTTAAAAGTAAATACGATTTTTTCCTCTTGTCATCTAGATGCTCACACGATCCCAGCACATTCAGTGCACAGACCTGCCAACAGAATCTGACAGCAACAGCTAGTTGTTTCTTTCTATTTGGACAACCAATAGAAGGAATGACTCCTTGCAGGAGTTTCTTGTCAAGGAAATAAGGATTATCAGATGCCCAATATTAGTCACTGCTAGGTAAAACTACTAGGAGGCCAGAAGACCAATCTGATGTACTCTAGAATTAGTTTATTTGTCAGGACTATAAAGGACTATAGCCAGTTAGGAGTATGAGAGACACACAACACCTTTGGGTTCAGATAGCAACTTGAAACAGGATACAATATGATAAAATTGTATTTTTCTTCCTGATAGTTTATAATCTATGGCATATATTTTAACAATTGTTACTTCTATGGCAGCTTTAAACATAAGAACGTAACATACACTTTTTCCAGTGACACAAAAAAGAAAGCCCTTGCAGGCTTACAGTCAAAAACGCTCTCCAGAACCAAGCCCAATACACAGTGTAAATTAACTGGCCCTGCTAACATAAGATATGCAGACTCGCCAGGCTCCCCAGTGCCAGCGCTTACACATGCAGGCAGGATATTTTCATAAATTAACAAAAGATATTTCCATAAGCACTCAAATTAAATCAGCTGCCTAAAAAGCTAATGCAGAGTACCATCAGTCAGTCTAACATTCTGGCATGCATGCAGCTTTAGCTAACACAAGTGTTTCGGCTCCATTACCTTACTGGAGAACAATGTACTCCAGTAGTCATTGATTTACACTTGACTCTCCTCAAGCTTGACGAGCTTTTGTGTCCCTCCAAAGTGCTCTTCTTCAAGGCTGTTTCTTGCCATGGCTCCACATGACAGCCACCTTTTCATCCCTATGCCACTTTTTTTCATCTCACACACATGATCCTTCCTTTTGTCCTAAAATACCACCAATTTACTGATTGTGATCATCAATATCTGACCACAAATGAGTAAACAAGAAAGGTTTTTATGTCCTTTTCAGCTCTTCCTACACAAAGTCACCTCATAGTTCCGTCTTAGTTTTGGAGTCTGCTCTGTTTATCTCCTTTTCTGAAGCAAATCCAATAGTTACTATAGAAGTCACATGGGAGCTTTTCCCGGCCTTTCCTAGCACTAGCTCTTCTTCATCTAGTCTTCCAGTCACAGATGACAAGTAGCAGTTCATTAGTCACCACCCTCAGGGCTCACTCTTTCATGTGCAGTTTATGACAAGACTACGAATTTTACATCTCTACAGGCTATTTAATTCAACTAAATTTTTATTTTGCCCATTAACATCTCTGACACCTACATGATTAATATTTTCCTGTAACAGAATAAAAATTCAGGCCATCTGGTATGTCAGTGTGTAACAACTCTAAAAACCTTTACATTTGCACTCTAACCAAGTTCTTGACTTGAGATGAGCTGCTTCATAACAGAGTAATGAAATGGTAGTTACTGCAAATTCTAACAAGTTCATGCTATGCTAGTTTAATCCTCTAAATGGGTGTTAACTTTTGCAATATTATGAAGTCTCAATCACTAATCTAAAGTCAAACTTTCAGTTAACTGTCATTACAGTCAAGTAAGACAATCTGTTAAAGTTGAGCAGGAATTTTTATCAAATATTTACATGAAGAGAACCAAAGCCCCGAAAGCAGGGGATTAAGCTATATTCGCTAGCATTCACTGTTGAGCACTACCATCCTGCCTACCAGCATCTTGCTGGATTCTTGTTCTCTGCAGAAATCAGTCTGGGGATGGGAAGAAACAGAGATGAGACATTATTATTGTTTCCTTTTTGGTGCTCTCTGAGCTGATATTAAAAAAAAGTTGTTTCTTTAAAAAAAGTTGATATTAAAAAACCTCAGAGCACAATAAAACCTAGCTGGTATTTCACCTTTCAGTGAACAAAAGCCACCCCAGAGGACTGAGGAAGAGTTATTTCCTTTCACTTGAATCCTTCTACACTGAATGAAATATGAGATTTTCCATCATTTAAAGGACAGTCTTCTTAAACTGTTCCTCAGAGCAAACACCTTTTATCCAATACACACCTTCTAATTGTGGCATTTCATCTGAAAAGACCAGATTTTCTTTCTGAAAGCTTGTCAGTTTTAGAAAAAAAAAAAAGGAAGAGGAAGAAGCACCAGAACAGCCACAGCAGAGAAGGAAGGGATTCACAATTCACTTTGGCTTCTGAGGCCAGATGTCAATCTGTTTCACCCTGTTCCAGTCCACAACACCTCTTTGTAGCCACGACTGCTCCCTGTAGAGGAGACAAGGTGGTAGCTCTGCAAAAGGCAGAGGTTTCTCAGCTGTGGACTCACAAAGACTGGCACCAGAAAGCTATGTTCTCTTATAAATCCCCTCTGGGACTTCAACAGCCAAATGTCCACCATTTCTCTGAACTAAATAACAACAGAAACAACACCATTTTCATTATAGATAAATACTTCTTGAGTCACATTTTTATTCAAGAAAGACACATAAGCCACATGTTTAACTCCATTCTTATTCAGAACATGCACTTTAAGGTATCTTTAGACGAGATGCCACAGAGATGTTTTGCCTGACTGAAGCCTTGAACTAAATCTCTGCCCGCTTCTGACTTAGAAGGTATTCTGCCCTCTCATCCACATGACCTTAACCTTTCAAAAGAACACAACCACTCTGTGAGACTTCCATCCACAGTACCCATTACATGTCTCAAATCCCTATCATCAAATGATCCCTATCACTTCTTTCACAACAGTCAATAACCTCGAACCAGGCCATCACCTTTGTTGCCATAAACCCACCTTACTACAAGCAATGCATATTCTTGACACGTTTCTAGAATAAGGAAGCAATCTAGCAGTTGCCTGCTCCTACAGCAACCTCTGCTCTCCTCCACTAGTCCCAACTTCATTGTCACTGAGAACCACAGGATAGATGCAACATCCTTGAGCAAACTTCATAAATGTAGAAAGATAGCACTTCTCAATAGGCACCTCTAAAAGATGCATGTGATCCTCAGTCCAGGGCAACCTGGCAGCTTTGGTCTACGGGGCATTCAGATGGTTTTCATACCAGCACTATGTTCGTGTCCATGCCATGACAAATTTCCGCTGTGTGATGTGCCTGAGCACCTCTGCTTTATAAAGTATCACCATACACTGGTGAGGTACAAAGCCAAAACATGGACTGGAAAGGGGTTATGTTTTTGATGGGACTTCTTTGCCAGTATGACTTGCATCCTGAAAACAGTGTTTTTTTGAAAGAAAACAGCACGTGTTCTGAGAATTTAATCTTTGGTTATGGTCCACGGACGTTGGCAGGTACAAACATTCAGAAGGGCACTGTGATGAACTGAGAGTTTTTTGCAAAGTGGTTGTAAAGAGTATAATTTAAACTGAATAATGCCATAAAACAAATACAGGCATACTATCCTATTAACTAGGATAGTCTATCTGTTTTTCTTGATTACACTTACATATTAATGGTCTCTTTTCAGAGTATCTTTCCCTCACAAACTGAATCCCCAGCTGTTTCTCCCTCTTTTCTCGCCCTTCTCATATATCTTTTCATCTTTTATTGCCAGTTCTAATCATCTATTATCTATCACTGTGAGAACAGTCAATATGGGCTTAAAGGTATTATACAAAAAACTCAAGCTACATGCCAGGTTTCAACATATTGAGAATAACATTTATATTAGCATTTACTTACATTCCTATCACCTCACTTTGCAGTGGTTCATATTTATGTCCATACACATTCATTCATGTGTATATTCATTTTAAATATGACACTACTCTAATTAAAAATACATAAGTGTTATTAATAAATTATATGGACTACAGTATCTCCCAGAGACAGTAACTGGGATAGTCCCAGTTCCACTGAGCATTAAGAGAGAGCTCCTGCCTGAAAAGATTAAAATGTAATTCTGCAGAACAGTGCATGAATGAACTTCCTTTCCACATGAGTAAGAAAGAGGGGGAAAAAAGCATAAACTATTCTATTTAAGGAAATATACTACTTTTAACAAATAAGGTTTCTTCACTTACTGATCACTCTCTACTTACATTTTAGCAACCTAAAACATCTAAATGTGCTGAATTTTTAAACAGAAGGTCACAGTTCCAGTGGTATTTGTCACTTGCTTTAAGGTAGACACGGTCTAAGTTTAAAGGTTTGGTGCCTACATACATATGAAGCTTTATATATTCAAACATAACTCACCTTGATATTTAAGAAAAGTCTTCATTCAAAGCTCAGTAGCAAGGACATGTAGTTCTTTAACAGCATGCCATAATAAGAATCCATCCCTCCCTTAGTATTAATACATTTGCTTAAATTTATCCTAGAACAATAGAAATTACATTTAGGACTCTGAAATCCACATCATTTTTCTCTAATCTATTAGCAAGAATATCTCTACAAAACCAGCAGTCTTATAATAACACAACGGTAATGTGATAAACCGCTACCATTTACTTTGCAAAGCCATGCAGTAATGGAGATACAACTTGGCTCAACACTGCTCCAGGCAATTCTCAAACATCCAGCTGACTGGATACATTCTGTTCAAATTCCTTCTTGGCTGCCAGGGCACTAATTGTCCTTCTTCCTTAAAATCTGCTCAAAATGTGAGATGTCATAAATTAATTTGAAGAAATGCCTTTATTTTCACAAAATAGAAGACTTCAGACTCATTCGTGGCACATTCAGGCGAGCAGAGAGACAAAAGGAAGCGCACAGTCTGAATACAAGGAGTACTGGGTCCACAAAATGAAACGATTTGATTTACAGAGAAATTAATGAGCACACAGTAACATTCTGAATGAGACATTTGAAAGCAAAGACAAGAAGCGAGTAATGGTCCTGACATCTTTTCAGTTAGGGCAGAATCAAAGTAAATGACAGTGAGAATTTTTTGCTATACTGTTCTGTTGTTTACAAAGATGACGGTGAATGAGAGGTGAAGTATAGCACATAAGGTTCAAAGTTGAATTCAATTCTTTCCATACATGGAAGAAAAACTCAAGTTTTATTTTGATAAGTAAAATCTCCTTATTCTCTATTTCGTTAAAGTAATATGCATAAAGTAATATGCATAAAACTTAGATGCCATAATGCCCCATAATGCTAGGAACTCCATATGAGATCACTTTATGTAAACTCATCTTAATAAAAAAGCTTGTCACATCAAACAAATCAGAATTTGATCATCATCAAATGATGATCATTTGATCATCAGCATTAAGAATTTAAGAGTCTCAGAAGCATCTCTGACCTCCATTTGTCCTCAACATACATATTTTCCAGGAACAGTAGCTCACTGTAGATTTATTAAATTTAGTTTCTCAAACTTCTGCTCAAAAGGATGCCTGTTTGTCACCAAATTCCTAAATACTTGAGAGAAACCTAACAAACCTCTCAGCCTCAATTCAGTAAAGCACCTTCCTTCACAACAGCTCTCAGCTGGTACTTAGCTTCAAATAAATGATTGTTATACTGCAGTGTTTGGACTCACCACATTCTTAAATTAACAGCCATCTAAAATCTCGACAGAGCTAGAATGAAAAAAAAATGTAACATGTACAATGAAAAAATATATAGTAAGGAAAAAACTGTCAGTAAACTGGGTCATGTAGCATGGTTAACTGAAGGTAATGGAAGTTCTTCTTTTTCAGAAGACATTATTGCAAGCAGTCTTTTTGTATGTGTCCTTTAAATAAAACAAGTGGTATCCAGAGACAGCAGGAGAATGGAATAGAAAATAGTAGGGTCCACAAACTGGACAAGTTATCACATTACATTCTGTGTGAACCATCCTATGCAAGCAGATTCCCAAGATGTCTTGAAACAAACTACATTGTAATTAAAATAATTTTATGTCATGGCTCTGAAGTTCAAACGCTGTCATAACATAATTTAAGGATGCAATACCTCTATGTAATAGACTTCAGGACTTTCTCCTGGGTGTGTTGTCTTCTCCTGGCATGACATAAAGGCTTGATGTGTTTTTAATGTCACCAGGAAGTCATTTCTTGGTAGCATGAGGAAAGAAGCTTGCAGAAAAGACTCGTATGTTCTTTGATTGACAAAATCCATCTGTATTTCCCTTGGCCTTTCGCAAGTGGGGTCTCCATAAGATGAGTTACCCTAATTTGATTCCACAGTGTTATATCCACAACGGCACAAAATCCCATATAGGATGGCTAATAAGACTCTTCTCTCACTCCACTTTCTCCCCTAGCCTGTTGTCCAGCTGTGACTGCTATTCCTGCGGCAAATTTCTAAATCACATTTTATTTGAGGTTCATAATCAGCCCCTCAAAGAATACAAGTTTAAAAGAAAGCAAGCCATACATATTAGGAATACCAAAGGACATAAAATGTAAAAGCTTAAGATTTTAATTCTAGGAAAACTTCAGTAATTGAGCAGAATTTGCCCAAATGAATGCAGGAACTTTCTGGTTAAGTTGCAAACACATTCAGGTTAGTTGCTTTTAAGCAAAAGTAAAAAAGTAAACAAAAGCGAACTCCTAACTCCCAAAAGAGAGTTATAAAAAATATTTTCCGAATACCAATTTTCGTGTTACAATTCAGGGCAGAATGGCTTCGCAATTGAGAATAACTACTTCTAGTCCCACGTGCCTCTTGCAGTCTTTTGTGCAGAGATGCTACGAGCAGTGGAGGCTTGCCCGGGGTTAGGCAGCCTCCATAACATAAGCACAACATTTCTCTTTATGTTTCTTCATACAAAACCCATGCATAAAGATACCCAGGCTCTTCTTTGCTCAATCTGTAGTGTCTCCTTTCCTGATTCTCAAGCTATTTTTATAAACTGTCAGAAAATTAATCATTTCACTCCTATGCACTGTTTTCTCCTTCTATTTCCCACGGACCCACCCCACAGCTCCACTTTTGTATTCTCTTTCTTCTTTTGTTGATCTCCCTTTTGTTTTCTCTTTTTGTATTTTTTCAAAGGCTTCTCTCCCATTGTCCTTTACTCATACTCTGCTTTGCTGAAAAATATCTGCAGGAGCAAACCTTTTTCAAGTGAACGGTGCTGCTGATTCAGTGTAGCAGACAGAGGTGATACAATGAGAGCAGCAGGTGGTTTTACAGCCTATGTCTTGCTGGCCTTATTTTTCTTGAAAATTCACCTGAATGACCGGGTTTGATTCTTCATACGAGGAGAAGCCATGTTCAGCATCAAGTTTCTGCTGGCTCTGGAGATTTTTTCCTACCTATTCTGCAGTGGTTTCTTTTTTCATACAAAGCCTATAACCTAAAACAGTTCCTATCATCAAGTCAAAGGTACTTACATATTGTGACACAGGCTTCTCTAAAACTAAAATATTTGAAGGATTACTGAAGACGATGTATTATTCTTCTCCAGAAGAAACCAAATAATACATCAGCTCCAAACATGTAGAACAGGGAACGTTCACTTTGAAAGAACATATCTCCAGGTAAAAATATACTCCAAACCACACAGCATACAGATTTTTAATGGGGATATGCTATTCAAACCAATTCTTCTCCAGAAAATTAATCTGACTCACTGAATGTTACTGTACAAAGCAGACCCATGCACAACGTTTGGGGAGATGCACTCTATCTTAACTGTGCATATTATTGCATTCAATCAGCTGTCATTACAGATTACTTTTGGATTCTTCTGGTCCTTTCCAGACATCTTTATTTTCCTGAAATGGGTTGAGAAAAAGCAGTGAAGGACTGGAAAAGATCTTCTCACTCCTCTCTCCTATACGTCAAAGAAAGAGGAGTGGATCAGAGAAAGAAAGAACATTTCATATTTACAGCCCAGAATCCAATTTTTGTAAATACTTACACAGGAGCACCTATAGGGATCCTTCCATGTACTGCAACCATACATCAACTGGGATAAAATATTTTACATCTTGAAAGCATGCAAAAGATTTTAGAGAAGTTAAAGGCTTAAATTACCATAAACACAGTTGCTCTGACCTAATCCCTTCTGCAGTTATGTTAAAAGTAGGAAGATATACAAAGAAATATATAATGGAGTAACAAGTCGCTTCAGAAGGCTTATTGACTGCAACTGTGCTTAAGTCCCATTCTAGTCACTGACAAATGTAAAATTGTTCAGATGAAATAAATTTATGATGCAACAGGATTATCTCAGTGCCAAGGGGTGTGCAGGGGCATTTGGATTGCTCTCAAAATTTTGGTGGCACACGGTAACTTGTATGGAATATTTTATTCATATGAGGGTTATTTCTTTCCAGTTTTGGTTTACTTCAGGATGAAGTTTAAGCAAATATTACAAAAGGTCACATTTTTAATAAAAGTGTCCAAATAGTGTTTTATTACTATGACTAGGAAAATCCTCCTATTAGGCTACTGAAATTCCTATGAGACATCTTGTCTGAAGTTGTATCCATTTTTCAAAAACAGTATTTTTCATCTCGTCATTTTATTCCTATGAAGGCACATATTGTCTGTTTTATGTAATGGCTATTTTTTCCAATGTTTCCTATTGCCTCCTACTTAACACTGGTGTTATAAAAATTGTAACTTGATCTTGCAGCGCAGAATTACAGGATGAAATCGGGCCAAAAGGAAGTATGTCTTCCATTAGAAAGAGGATTTTACCCTCTGTGACCAGATTCTAATTTGCTGGTCAATTTTAACCTTGCTCAGAAATATCAGCTTATATAACAGCTTATTTTAGGCTCTCCTTTAATATACAATTAACATACAAATATTTTGACATTGTTCCTCTTTATGTGAAACTTCCATTTCACAAATCTGAAGATCAAGACAGATTTATTAACATGGTTTCAAAAAACTTCATTGATTTGGCAACTTGTTTAAAAACAATGTCTAATCCTAGTGAGATAAGTCTGACTTTTGACTGCACAGAAGGTGAATGACCATCAGCCCCAGAACACACAAAACATTTTTTTCACATTAATAAAAGGCATGATAAAGATTTTTTTCCCCAAGATTGGGGCATTTTACTCCATTGCTTGCAGTGCCTTCTTTGTGCAATGTAAAAAAGGTGGACCTTTTTTCTTGCTCTCTTTTGCTGTATCTAGCTTACTAATTCCTACCTCTAATTCTTGTTCTATGTAAAAGCTAAAGAGTGGGGATTTTAAGAGTTGGATGTTTTTAATCATCAGCAACTTCAGGCTGTGGGTGAAAGAGTGAGACTTGCAAAGCATCAGCACAGGAAAGATTAAGTGATTATCTGAGATTTATTTTGAGAATACTTAGATATCCAAATGAGATAGCAGAAAAGGAGATCCAATTTACAGAAGTAAGGCTTAAGAAAGATAAGTGGAGGAGGAGGAGCAGAAGAAAAGAACCAGCTAATAATAAAAGACAGCAGAAAACAGAATATTACAGAACATTCATCTTAGTGAGATAGGAAGATAAGGAGTAAAAGATGAGACAGAAGACTAAGTGAAAGGCATCAACTAGAGAAGAAAGATCTCTTACTATTCTGGTTTTAAAATATTCTGTTACATTATTCTTCAGCAGGACTGTCCTTTGCAAAGGTAGGACAAAATTAAATAGAGAAGAAGGCAGCCAGGAAGCATAGGATGGAGCAAAAATAAACAACCAAATTAATAAATTAATAAATAAAAAGTTCCAAATATAGTAAAATTTATAAACTATAAATTATACAATAATAATATGGATATATTAAATTGTAGTAAAAACACGGTCCTAGAATTATTTTTTATTCAAATACGCTCTACAAACGGCCTCTGAAATGTCTGGTTTCACTGCCCACTGCAAGGCTTTTACCTTGCATGGCAGCTGCTCTGCTCTCGGTACAACAGTAAATGCTTGGGAGTAAAACAGTGCAAGTGTGTGTGTGGGCAAGGGGGACAACTGTCCATGTCTCTTCCAAAAACAGTGATTTTACTACTCATTCTATCAGCTTCCTAGAGGAAACACAAAATCTGGGCAAGCTACATGAATCTGTGCCTTCAAAGTGTCATGTCCTGTTGCCACACTTGCCGTTTAAGTCAGGCTTACTTAGTTTTACTTTTCATGTGTAAGTACTGCACTCTTTGAAGCTATGGTAATGCTGCTGAAAAGAGTTCAGGGTTTATTAGTACTGAGCTTAAAAATGCACAATGAGCTTTTATATTTATTTTCTTTCTTAACAATCATCAATGGGAAAAATGTCACAATCAAACATGACTTCCTAAGTCTCTCACATTCATATTGTCACTTCAGTGCTTTTCAGAGACTGCCATTTTAAGGAAATACTCCCAAGTTTTTGTGCATAAACCCCAGCCTGGTATTAATCCTGCAGCTGGCCAATGTGCCTTCATTGCCAATTAAGTGCTGTTGAAACCTGAATCCTATCATATAACCTGCTGAACTAGATCTCTTTAGGGAATCTTTCTTTTGGAAGGGGCAAAAGCTTAATCCAATAAGTTATTTACTTGGGAAATGAGATAATCTATCCAAGCCTGGTAGTTTTGATATGGGAAATGCTCTGACATAGTACTTAAAAGTAAGAACATATCAGCAACAACGATGTTCTGGGGATTCAAAGCCGTTCATTCACTTTTTTTTTAATATAACTTGTTTTCAAACTGCACTCCATGAAGTGCAAGCCCAGCTATTTCCCTCCTGAAATCTCCTTTAAGCATTTGTGACAGTGGTTAAGGAAACAATTTTCTTCTGTTATTTCTGCCTCTGAAGCTGACTTAAAATGACTGACCTGAAAATCTGTCAATTAAGCACATCAGAAGAGCAAGTGTAAATATTTGGAAACACTTTCTTTTAACTGATTAATTACAGTTCTTGGCTTTCCCACACTGATGTAGGGTCCCATGGTTTATGCTATCTATTACATGTTGCAGTATGTCATTTTGGAATTGTATCTTCCAGCACAGTCATAAGGATTAGTCCCTTTTATATTCTCACACATCCTTATAAACTGACTTAATACCTTAGCTTCATTTTTAATGTTCTCTCACAAAAATAGTTCATGTTTAGCCTTCTGAATGCTCAGTTACAAAAAAAATAAAATAAAAAAAAAAAAGAAAAGAAAAGAAAAAACCATCAAGATGCAGCTTAATAAAAACTGGTAAGTCACAGGATCAGGTATTAACTTCTCTCTTCCCTTACAGGATGGAATATAAATAATGTGTGAAGGATACCTTCTCTTCAAGTCTTTAGGGATGACAGGAAGTGGAAAAGTGTGACAAAATCTAAAAAATCATTTTTGTTCATGTTAGGAGCAACCACAGGAGCTGATTACAGAAATGCTCATGATTCTACTCCTGCTGTAATAAATGTCCCAATAATAAATGGCTTCTTTAGAACTTACTTCTTTAGGAAATAAAGCTTTAGGACCAGTTTAAAAAAGTAATTACATGCTTATTTTTGATTGAATCATATTAGTTGGGAACAAATACCCATAAACGCTATGTTCTTTCCCTCTTTTTACTATTATAAGCATGCTCAGTGCTAGTTTCTTTGGTGCAGAGAAGTTTAACTTAATGCACCACGTCATGTCATCTGCCTACTATCTTCAAAATATAAAGAGGAGTCTGAGAAGTAAACAAAATGCTTTAGCTGGAAAAGTGAAACAGCCCCATGAGAAGCCTCCAGGGATCCCCAAGGTTTTATCTTACAGCATTACATTGACAGGTACATGTTTCAAAATCTATTTTCCCCTCAAATGAGTTGCACTGTCTAGACAGGGTGTATGTATGCAACTGTGTGTCTTGTTTCTACTGAAAAGTAAGTATGCCATGGCTTGGGAAATAAGAAACAGAACTGACTTAAGCACTGTGGTTTTCTGATATTCTTTCATGCATCAGTGTAAGGCCTTTTTCCTTACACAACATACCTTGCATTTCACCTTACTCTTAGTGAAAGTCCATGAGATTACTTGGGCATATTAGCTGCTCACTGAGGAACTAGGAATAAACCAGTTGTGCCATGTTGTTCTCAACCACTCACGTAAAGCCCAGTTTAAAGGATCAAATTATGGGAACATTTTAGTTAAATTATATCCTCTCAGCTCATATGAAATGTTTGTTTTGTTAACAGATATATTTTATATTATAGTTTAAAATTTTAGTATTGTCCTTGCAATCTTTATAATACAGGAAATATCCAGACTCCAGGGTGGATCACTGGATTAAATCCTTCCAGGCAGGACCAGGATTAAATCTCATAAAGCTTCACTGCACTGGGATGCAAGAGTTTCTGATTTACCTACTCTTCCTGAGAGACTATGGGCAAGCCATTTGAACAACTACATTTCACAGGCAATGCATTCAATTAATAACTGTGAAACATCGTGACGGTAAATTCATGAAGACAGTAGACTGATAAACAAATTGCTTGCTACTACTAATTTCAGCCAGATGATTAAAAAGTATATAGAGAGATAAAACACAACCTATTGTCCTTAGACTTTAATCAGTTATAGAAAAAATCTTTCAGTGAAAGTATCCAGGAAGTCAGGATGATTTTCAGTAACACCAGAAAAGAAATATGTGAAGAGATCCTGTAGACAGTCACTCTACAAAAACAAAAAGGCATCTGAATAATCAAGGTCTGCAGCAAATCCAACAAGAGAGTCAGGCAAGACAAAAAAAAAAAAAAAAAAAAAAAAAAAAAAAAAAATTTTTAATTAAAATTAAACTCTGGCCCCATTATTTAACAGGTGCAATGAAAGTAACAGTTGAAAAATATCCCTGGCATTACTGACTTGACTAATGCTCAGAGCTAGGCGACTGCTGTGAACTGCCTTCTGGAAATATTTTGGTGGAATTTAAACCAGTTTGCTTACGTCAGTCTTCCTTTTGCTCTTTTTGACAACAGCATTCCTGCATGGAATTTTAATGTCCAAAAGTGGAAGATACAAGTCTCAGAAACTCATGTAATTTATATTTGTTCCTTAGTAATACCATAGTAGAATCTCCAAGCTCTCCATACTATTCAAACCAAAAAAAAAAATCATTATATGAATAAGGTGGAGAAAATACATGAAAATAAATGATTTTATAGTAAGTATCATGTGGCCATCCTGAAAAGCTTTGCCAAGTGAAAAAAGAGGAAGTGGTTTGTTACTATATTACCACTATCAAGCACTGCAACCAATAGGGACACAATACAACAACACACAATTCCTAATATTATCAACA
>JAVCKT010113941.1:0-22264 GCA_032273925.1 Rhynchotus rufescens
TGGCACAAACGTTTTGAGCTCTGCTCTTCAGGGGGTTCTCAGTCCATCTTACTGTCCACTTACCAAGTTCTCTCTTCCTGAGCTTCCCTATGAGGATGTTTTGGGGAACGGTGTCCAAATCCTTACTGAAATCAAGGTAGGCAACAGCCACTCCTTGATAAGCAGCATCAGTTTTGCTGGGTTGGAGGGAAATGTGCAGCAACAATCCACTTGCAGTCTCTGGAGAAGCTCTATTGGAAGGGCAGAGATAGTAACAAACATTCTGCCAAGCCTCTATTTCATTAAAAAAACAAACAAACAAACAAACAAAAAAAACCCCAAATAATAACCACTGAAACAACCACAATTATATTGTAGTTACGCTGAGGGTGGTGGAATCCTCCTCCTCCACCTTTCATTTGATCTGCTTCTGGTCTGGAGGGGCTTACTGGTCAAATACTGTTTTTCAGGTCACTACTTTGCAACCTGTGTGGTTTTCCCTGTCACCTTCAAGTCACTCACAGACTTCCCACCGTGCCTGACTCTTTCCCCTGGACATGTTTTTATTCCGCAGATCCAAGGAGAAGGAAGCAGCAGGGTGGCTCCCACACGACACGTTTCCTGTGCTCCGGTGCTTTTGAGAGATGAACAAAAAGGCCTGTGAAATAAGAAGGCCGTAAATAAGAGGTAAATGATTTTCTCCAAAGTTCCAGGGGGCCTTAAATGTAACCTATTGTGGGACTCTTTGGGAAATAAACACTAACATAAAAGGATGTGAAAGGCTTCAGGAACGCCTGTCATCTTTGCACGCTGAGTCTTTCCCATTTTAGCTAACCTGTTCCCTAAGTTGCCATTACCTATTTATGGTTGTTGGAATATTCAGCTGTGCGCTCATCAGGCTGCTCCAGGGTGTCCCAAAGGATTGCAAAGGAGCAGGATCCGCTCTGTATTGGCAGTATGGCCAAAAGGACACTTGCTAACCCAGAGACATGTGAGACAGGGTTTGTTTTTCATCCTGGCAGTGTCTTAGGTCACTATTGTTAACGTGCTCATGGCTTGAAGTTTTACTTAGCTCTGTGTTTTCTTGAGGTTTCTGGAGTGAGAAGAGCTCTGCCATGGCTTGCATGATGGGGGTACATTTTTAAATGCAGCCTGTATCCTTTCGTCCTGTGGCTGCAACTTTGGGAGGTCGAGAATTGCTTTCAGCCCTGTAGGAGCCATTGCGTCTCCTCAGAAGTCCCAGAGTGTTTAAGTCCCAATTCTGAGAAATAGAAGATGTCCAAGAAAAGCCAGCCAAATGGGGAAGAAAAAAAAAAAGGAATTGCCCACAGGAATCCTTTCATTTGCTTCAAAAATAGGAAGCTTTGAGGTGTTGCCTGTGCTAGTAGAGAAAATGCAACCCAGCAGTGCCATCTCGGGGCAGTCTGTGTGTCTGCACTGGATAAGAGCACCATGGTGAGACTTGACTTTTCTTTTGTGTGTTTGGCCCTTTCTCTTTACAGCTGTATTTGTGGGTGCATCTGTGCTGGAAGGACTGACTATCGTGAGTCGCTCCTGTTCATGCGGGTTATAGGCAAGCTTTGCTTTGCTCTCATCTCTAATCTCACCTTGCCTACCTCTCCTGATTTCAATAAGAGAGTTAGATCCAGGATGCTGTAGGAGAGAGGCAGGGTCTTAGTTGAACCCCCTTCTATACTTTGGCTCTGTGGTGAGCTTGAAAGCTCCTCTGCAGTTGCCTTTCAGTGCAATGCAAGGTAAGGTGTGGGCATCTGAAATCCACACCTGATCTGGCATCTGAAGAGGAAAAGCAAGGAGGTGTCTTCAGTCAGGCTTGTTTCTTTCTTGTACTTCCACAACTGGTTTTCTGTCCTTCCTATCAATGCATCCTTAGTATTTTAAAAAAATCACTGGTGGCTCATGGTCTCAGGCTCTTGGATGCCTTGTTATGCTGCACTCCTGGGGGTGAGGGCCTCCGAGGAGACTGCTAAAGGCCCTAATTTCTGGGAACAGCTCCACAAACAGCTCCTGGTTTGGTTCTGCAAACCAGGCTCATCCTGAAGGCCTGTCTCATATGTGAAGGGCTGATGTGGCTCTTTGTGGTAGGAAAGGCATGCATGAACTGAATGCAAATGCCATCCTCTGCTCAAAATCTACTATGCCATCATGATAGACTCCAAATAACCACTCTGTTCCTGTGTGAGGTGGGAAGGATGATCGCTCAGGGCTGTTGTGTGCTGACTTGACCACAGTGGCCAAGCTGACCTACCTTTTTGAAGGTAGGTCCGCAGGTAGGAATTTACTTACGTTGTTGCCCTGAGTCTTGGAAAGTCTTGGGTTCCCCTGCACCTCCTCACGGACCCCAGGAGCTGCCTTGTTTCCATGCACGATGGGCAAAATATTCTGGTCTTAGCAAAAGAGGCTGTAGATATTTAAAATAGTCCTTGACAGACCTATGCTCATGGGCTGTCAGTCTGCTCATTGGAAGTCACACAGCCCTGAACCTGCTCTTCAGCACTTCTGTTGTGACGTTGACCTGAGACTTACTAGGCCAGATGGAGAAGTTTCTAAGCAAATAATTTCTCCAAATTTGAATCTGCAAAATGGCTTGTTCTGGGGCACCCAGATGTGGATGGGCAAGTGGCCACGTTCACAGCTATTTCTGCAGTTCCACTGGGTGGTGATCTAGTTGTGTCTCCAGCCTTCACGGTGTGGGCCAAGGGGACTTGTTACCCAGCCACCAATTAACAAAAAGGCAGAATTTGACTGTTGTCCAAACTAGACACAGGCTTACAGGTCATGAGCACGTGTGACACACTGGCACTTTCAGTTGTCTGGCAGCTTCTTAATTCTGAGTGGTTTTAGCCCTGAGAGATTTGGTCCTGTCAGACATGGGGTGAATGTCTTGACATCTTGAGGGTCTCAAGGTGCCTGGTTAGTGGTGCTGCACGGAGCCCGTGCGTGACTCGTGGCAATCTGATTTGTTCTGCCTCACATGGAGATGGAAGTTCCTGTGTTTCAACTTATACCCATTGCTCCTTGTGTGGCCAGGGGTCCAGGGGCCACCACTGAGAACAGTTTGGCCCCTTCCTTCCTGCATCCACCCTTTAGATATTTGTACATATTGATCAGATCCCCTCTCAACCTTTCTCTTCAGGCTAAACAGGCCCAGCTCACTCAGTCTAGACTTTATCTAGATTTTGCAGCCTGTGGGAAGGGGCTTTACCTTTTTCCTGCCTTTCAAATATCTCTGACAATTTACATAGTCCAGAAGTTGGTGCCTAAAATAGAGTTCTGGCAGATGTAGTGACTACGGTAGTATTTTTATGCTTCTCTGTAGGCTGAACCAAAGACACGTTGTCTACTAGAAGGGAATAGAATAATTCATGGTGCTGCAAAACAAATGCATATAGTTGATGACTGAATAAACATACAGTTTTCTAACAGTAAAATTTCATATCTAATAACTCTTTGGATGTTATGAGAATTATGTTCTGTCTAGAGCCTCCTATCCCAAGGTTTATCTCTATTTACAACCTGTTTAGCTGAGAATGAGAGAGCTTTAAAAGTCACGTGCAGAATTTGAAACAGTGTTGGCAACTTGAAGATATGTCTTGGAGAAGAAAGGATGCCGTGAGGCCTAAGAACATATGGAAACTTGTGCACATATGGAGGAAGAGTCATTAGCACGGAGGTGAGATTTGGGTGGACTTGGCAGGCAGCAGATCTGAAAGAAAAGACATGTGGGGCTTGCAACAGATTGTGAATGGGAAGTGAGTTATTATGCTGTTGGGGACAAAAGCCAACATGGCTATGGGAAATGCAAATGTTTAAGGCATTAGAGAGCTGTGTTCAGTCTTGAGACTGTGTTCACTCATCTCTAGAAAAAAAGAAATTAAAAAGAAACCCAATCCAAGGAGAGCCTGGAAAACAGGTGCAACTATAGCAAGGGCTTTAAAATGGAAGGCAGAAGTAGCTGTGTTCATTTAGAGTACAGGTATTGAAGCAGGGATGGCATATAACACATTTTACATAAATAGCAGCTAAGAAGGGGAAGAGAATGATAAGTTTTGCATATCCAGATAGGAAAATAAATAATGAACTTGCACTTGGGATACTCTGGTTAGAAATTACTGGCTAATACTGGGGATTGTTAACTCCTGCACTGTGGGATATTATTAAAAGCAGGTTAGACAAAGTTCTGCTAGGAATAACCTGGGAATACTTGATCTGGCTTCTCTTTACGTGACTTCTTAAGGACTCTTCCTGCCTTTTATTCAAGTCTGTGCCTTCATATGCAAGAATTGTAAAGATCTCTGAGAATAACATAACAGAGATACCCCTGAGTACACAATGAATCAATGTAACCCCAGCAACTCTTACCTCTGCATTATTAGAGTTGGTATCATCACCAGAGTGCTTTAAACTGTCTCTTTAAACTAAACCTAATCCAGCACAAATGTGTTTCTTCTCAACAGGGGCCCCAGCTGACTGGAATTGAGCAGTCCTATAGGCCCTTATGCTATATAACAAGACACCTAGCATCAGAGATTTTTAAAGAGCGGGGAAAGAAAAGAAAAGGATGTGGTAAGAATTAAGCTGATTTTCTTCAGAGAGTTTTTTTGCCACCTGTTATCAAGAGATAAGAGTAAACTTCAACGAAGCATTCCCTCCTGCTACGCTTGCATTTTAAGTTAGATGACAATTTTCAAGAGTTGGCAGCAGAGCACTAACGCTAACTTTCCCTGCTAATTCTGTCTCATTAATTAAAAGACAAAACCAAACCAAAAAAATCCCACTACCATCAAAAGGTAATATTCACTGTATGGTGCTTTGTCTGGCAAAAGAACAGACATCATTTTCATATCATTTTGTATCATCTGACTAAATGCCCAAAGGCCTGTAATTCTACAGCCAAAACGTAAAGGAAAGTGGCAAAAAGAACATACTGCTGCTGTTAAATAGACACCAAGTGTGGGACTAGCTTTTGACTAAGTTACTCTTGTCTTGTGCATGCCCATTTTTTTTTTGATTTTGTTTTTGTCCTATCATGGGTAGTAATCTAGCAAATAAACGCAAGGAAAATTTCTGCTTAACAGGTAAAGAAATAGGTAATTTCTACTGCTTTGTAGCAAAGCTTGTGATAAATTCTGTGCAATTTTGCTCTGCTGTACTGAAATACAGTGATTTGAGCTTGCCCCGCCATTATGCTTGAATTACAAGTAAATTAATCATGATCATGATTAATTTTTTTGTTATTTTAACTTTTGTCACTTATCTACAGTTTCCTTAACACCAGAACTACATCTGTGTACACTTCACTGTCAGATCTGACCCGTATGAGCAAGATTTATAAACACAAGTGTTCATAGGTGAATAGAGACTTATTTCATTGCTTCCATTTCCTTGTTGCTCGGGGAAGCTTTTTGCCAGTCTATAGTACATGTTTACGGGCATATGTGCAAATATTGTGTGTTTATGTATATGTGGGCAGCACATTTTGCAGGATTTGTAGAAAAATGCCCCTGCAGAGTGAGCAGAGGAGCACAGTGCTCCTGTAGCTGCACTGAGGGGCCTTTTGGGTATAGCAGTTGGATTCAGTCCAGTTACAGAGTGCAGAAATACCAGTTTTGCCATTGATTTCCAAGCTTTAGAGAAGAGGGAGCAAAGAGTTACGCTCCCTGCTGATGGCACGTGGCCGTCCAAGATTTTCTGCTTATTTTTCCAGTGAGGATGGGATGGACACACGGGCTTAGTGGCTGCTGGGGATGCTCGTGTTGCCGTTCAAGTAACGGAGTGATCTCAAGGGACAGGGATCTTTTCTCAAGGCTTGTGGGGTCTTTCCCCTTTACCTAAACACAGCGTGAAGGCAGCACTGCCCATAGCTGGTGGTCGGTTGTAGCAAGGTGAGGGTCAGCTGGCGGAAAGTGTGATGGGAGCTAGGTAGGACAAAGTGTGATTGAAACAAGAGGTGACAGTTTGTTGTCTTTAATCCAGGCGTTGAGTGATGCTTGTTGCTAGTGGGAAGGGCTAGGACTGGAGCTGGATTTGAGCCTGGGCTTTGGGGAAGGAAATATTCTCAGGCTAGAAACAGAAGTTCTCTGGTTATCGTGGCTTGGGAGCTTTGTGTGAGGCTGCTGCTGGCACGGGCCTGTTGTCAGCAGGGGTCAGTGGTGACTAAGTTCAGAGCTGCGCGATCCTGGTGCTGATTCCCGCCCTGGAGCTGGGCCCGGAGCCGGGATTTTTGACACGGAGCAATATCAGTGTTTCAGTGTTGCCAGGAGCACAAGGGAGGGGACCTCTGGTGACACCTCTCCTGGAGTATTGGGGGCAGTTCCGGGCTCCCTGGGACAAGAGGGATGTGGGGCTTCTAGAGAGGGTCCAGTGGAGAGCAACAAAGGTGGTTAAGGGGATGAGGCATCTCTGTTACAAGGAAAGACTGAGTGAGCTGGGCCTGTTTAGTCTAGAGAAGAGAAGACTGAGAGGGGATCTGATCAATTTGTCTAAGTACTTGAGGGGAGAATGTAGGGAGGAAGGGGCCAAGCTCTTCCCAATGGTGGCCGGTGACAGGACAAGGGGCACTGGGTACAAGTTGAAACACAGGAGGTTTCAACTGCATGTGAGGAGGAACTTCTTTGCTGTGAGGGTGCCAGAGCCCTGGCACAGGCTGCCCAGGGAGGCTGTGGAGTCTCCTGCTCTGGAGGTCTCCCAAACCCGCCTGGATGGCACCCTGTGCCCCGTGCTGTGGGTGTCCCTGCTGGAGCAGGAAGGTTGGACAAGATGATCTCTCGGGGTCCCTTCCAACATCAATCATTCTGTGATTCTGTGATGATGTTCAGTTCCAGGCATTAACCCTACAGAAGTCACTTTAGACAACCTCAAGTCAGTGAGGTGGCGTTTTACCTCATGTGTGGTTTGTTCTTTGAAGGCTCTCGCCAGGAACCTCGAGCAGTTTGCAGTTTTCTGTGCAGCCCTGTTGTCCATCAGCATAACTGCCCTTTTAGACTTTCCCATTCGGCAGCTGTAGCCGTTGTCCAGGCTGCCTACCCAGAGCAGAACCCCAGCCCTGCAGGACGTGCCCTGGTTTGAGGGTCCATTGCTGGTGCCAAGCTTTGCCCTGAGCTTCAGCGCCTATGAGGACGCTCTGCCCATGGTATGGAGCCTCCCTGGTGTGTTACACTGCTCCAGCTCTTCTTCCCAGCACATCGGGATCCAAGTGCCTTTATAAAGTTGTGAATGACTGACCAGGCCAGGAACAGAGAGCAAAGCAGGTAGCCTCATTCTGCCAAGTGCAGCAGCTTAAAAAAAAACACAGAAAAACTGGGGAAGAAACAGGAGAACGATGGCAAAGGTGCTCTGCAGTAGCACATATGGACCCAGTGAAGATGACCATGCCTGCTCCAAATGCTGGTGGCATCTCGGCTGTTCCTGCACGGAGGGCATTGCAGCTGCAGCGGTGGCCGGAGGAGCAGAGGACATGCTGGGCTTTTCATCCCCACCAACCCGAGAGCGACCAGAACCACCTGCGTGGGCACCAGCCTGTGCTAAAGAGGCTGATCTCGGTGCCAGACCCAGCGTGCAGGACTGATGGTGAGCTCACACACTGGAATCTTTTCTCCAGTTGTACCCTGTGTATTTTTTTTTTTTTTTGGCTCATAACACAGTTCGAGCTGAGTCAAAAGGAAAAGCACTTGCTACCAGTGAGTGAAGCAGATGTTTGTGAAAGGGTCTAACGGAGAGATCTGTAGGAGTGTAACTCCTTAGGACACTTGAAATGGCAGCCTAAACACTGTATTGCAAAAGAAACCTACTGTAAAGGAAGTCCTCACAGGAGAATATTTACTGGACCTCCTGGCTCCTGCAGAACATTTTAGAATCAAGACTTTAAGAAAATAAAGCACGTTATGTGAAATACAACATGGATTTAACTACCCATGCCCCCTGTCTAGATATGTGAGTTGTGGGGAATTCCTGGTTTCTCTAACGTCACTAATCTAGCACAGCAGGAACTAACTTTGCACAGAAGCTGCTCTCTGTCCACACCATCCTTCACACCCCGACCACTGTCATTTCTCCTGCACTAAGTGTCTCTCTCCTGGCTGCTTTCTCACTTTGTGTTCCTCTTGTCTATGCCCATTCCCTTGTGCTCCAGCTCCTCATATCACACCGCTACTTTCTGTTGTCAGTGCCGGGAAGGAAGGGAAAAAAGTCAGTATTTTTCCCTCTGCGTTGACTGATGGGCTGTTTACCTTCTGGCTGGAGGTTGAGGGTTGTGCTCCTCGCAATGTTTATTCTCAAATCTAAAGATTTTAGAAGCATTAGAAGATCTTTTCCTTCTAGCTTCTTCTTAGCCTTCATCTTAAAATGAATATTTTAATATTTTAGTCTTCCTTCCTCTTATTATTTTTGCTGTGGTTTTCTGATGAATAGACCTTCCCTGAGGTACCTTAGTCTAATACTGGTTCTTTTTTTACACAAAACGTGTTAGAAATGGATTGGTGGTGTCAGCAGCTGTTGGAAACACCAGGCGCAAGACGGAGGAGCAGAACGCGCCCCATTTCCCTCCAGGGTGCTCTGCTGTTCCTCAGCTGCAGCTTTTCTCCCAGAAAATTGCTGCTTTTAGAGAAAGACATTGAATGTTCGTGAAAATAAGGCTCTGCTTCAGTTTTAGGGCAGACAGCACTGAGGGACCTGGGCGATTTAAACTCAGGCAAACATCGTGAGCCTGGCTGCAGTTTCCTGGTGATGCGGTGGCCCTATGGATGGACACCTTGGGGCTGATGCCTGCTGTGGTCCTGTGCCTGCACCCTGGATTGCTCTCGTCGCCTGGGTTTGGGAGCTCATCCCTCGGCAGCAAAAGTGGGTGCCCCAAGGTAAGGGGAGAGGCGCAGGCAGCGAGGGGGCTGCTGCTGACTGCAGCTTCACACTCAGCACCCGAGTAGCCCTTTGGTGCTCCTTACAGATGGGGTTCTGTGACCCCGGGGCTGTGCTCCTTCCGCAGGGCTGGGAGAGGATGTGGTCCATGGGGCTGCCTGAAACGCCGCTGTGGTGTCTGGGTTTCTCTTCCACATTTGGTGTCGGAGCCCCTCCACGCCCAAGGGCTTGTCACGCTTGAGGGGCCTGTCAGTTCATTGGCTTCTTGGTGTTTTTCATGTTTTTTTTTTCCTCACCCTCTCTTTTCTTTTTATTGAAATGACATGCTTCCTCGCTGTGAGCTGGGGCAGTCCTTAGGCTGGATTTGGGATATGCCAGGGCTCCTGGAAAGAGCTCGCCCTGCAGGAATGGGGCTGCGGGTCGGCATCCACCTTGTCCTCTCCAACTGTGCTTGTATTTTAACTCCCAGCTCTGTGTGTATCTCGCCTTTGCTACAGGAGGGGTGGAGGTTCTTTAGATACAAGAACTAGGAAACTACTGCTTAAGACAAAGTGCTTCCCAGGCAAAGGCAGAGGGGAGCAGAAAAGGTGGAATATCCTCCAGCTGCTCTCTACGCACTGCCTGTGGCATCTGCTGCAAATCCTCTGTTCACCTCCGTCCAGAAAAGAGAAAACATAAAGGTATCCTATTAAAGTCCAGGATAATTTCTGTCATTGCACACCCTACTTGTGCTTTCTCAGCCGTCTGTGCATCGTGCCAGCCCTGCAGGTGTGACACATGAGGACAGGCTGCACGTGCAGCGGTGGCTCCACGGCCCGTGCGGCCAACTCCAACGCTACCGTGTCCAAGGGGACCTTCCCAGCGCCCCAAAGGGAGCAGCCTTGACGTAACAGAACTGAGAGAGGAGCTGGGTGCTGCAGTCCGTGGCAGGCAAGTTACAGGCTATATATATATATATATATATATATATATATGTATATGTATATGGATCTGTATATGTGTGTGTTAGGTTGTACTGGGGAAGGAGCCCGTGCGTGCACCTCCTGGGAGGGAGCTGGTGGCATCTGCCGGTCACCTGTGTCCAGCCTCTGACCCTGCCTGTGTCCAGCCTCCATATGCCCCGGAATTGGGATAATCTCTTGGGAAGTGTCAGCGCAAGAGGCATCTTGTGGCCTCTGTGCCACTGCTGCCAGGGAGGGCAGGCTTGGCTGGCGCTGGTGCTCGTTGGGTGCCCGGTTAGATGTGTGGGGTGCAGCCTGCAGCCTGCTCTGCCTCCTCGTGGCAGCACCACCGGGGCCCGGCACGTCCCAGGGTGAGCCTTCCTTCCCAGGCTTGGCTCCAGGGAAACCTGGCGAGGCTGGAAGGCAGAGCACATGTACAGCTAAGGAAGCGAAATTGCAAATATTCAGAAGTTGGGCAAATATGGTGAGATTGCTGGGTGTTTTTTTGTAGGGAGATCAAAGCAAACTAGACAAGGCTCCACCTCGATGGTTATCATCAGCTGTGGCACAGGGTGCAGGCTCGCTTCCAGTAGCAGTGACATCTCCCAACGTGCAAGGGAAGAGGCAGAGGAATCTTTTCCTGTCCACAATCGCCCGGATCATCTTCAGCTCCAGAATGTTGTTACCCTAAGCAGAAACGTCAGGAGATTGTGGCTTGCTGCTGCATGGTGTGGGAGACCCTGGCCTTCTGAGCCAGGAAGCCAAAGGACAGTTCTGGTAGATAGAAAGGAGACTTTAATTCGAGGTTGGCAGGGCCAGGTCGTTGGACCATCCTGGACCAAGCGTCGGGGTGTTTCTCGCTAGGTGGACGTGTCGCTTGGGAAGGCGCCGCCTCGGGGTGAGCCAAGCGAGGCACACGGGGCTTGGAAATGAATACAGCAAGGGCACCTTAGGTTGCTGTAGAAGTGGAGATGCATCAGCAGATGCTGCTCCTGGATTTTGGGTGGGACAGAGCTTAGCTGTCCATTTCTTTGTGTGCCTGGCACATGTTGCAAAGGGGTAAGTATCAGCACCCACCCTCCGCTCACCGACCCTCACCCCGGCACTGGGCAAACAGGGCCCCAGCACGTGCCTGGCTGCACATTCCCACCCCAGCAGCAACGAGGGCTCTTGGAACATGGTTGTGGAGGTGGCAAGTTACCTATTTTGCCCCCTTTAGAGTATAAATACGTGGGGGGCAGGATGGGCTGCTCTGTCTTTGGAAATCCCGGGCTCGGTGGCAGCTTGAACCGGCTACGTGGGTCTTGGGCAGGCCGGGATATGAGCTGCTCTGCTTGGGGCCAGGCACCAAACCCCTTGACATTTAATTTATGAAGACTACTCCATGCCAGTAGAAAGGGTTTTATTTATATTCCATATTTTGTCATAACTTGTTACTTTCTTTAGGCAAGGCTTTATCTTAATGACTTTGGAGAGACCTCCCCCAGCTTTTTGGATAGTATCAGAAAAGCCATTTGACTCAAGTGATTCCAGGGTAAAGCTTTTCTACAGGACAATTGCAAATTCCTCAGACCTGGTATTGCAGTTGGTGACAGTTCTCTGGCTGTTACATGGTATGAACGAGGCTGTAAACTTATGTAATGCAGGATCCATGTCCCTCTGCTACTGTGACTGAGCACTTATTACACCCACCACCCCCCAAAAAAAGAAAAAAAAAATCAGGAAAATTTGCAACCTGTAGAAACATCTCTCTTTTTTTCTGCAGAGTTTTTGAGGACTTTTTTTCTTGTTTGATGCTTGCAAGAAAGAATCTGTTTCTCTGTCAGCTGCGTAAAAACTGCCCCAAGGGGAACAAAAAAGGCCCTGGCACTGCCTGTACTTGCTTTGGGTTCCCAGTGAAAATGAGAAGGTTTTTACAGCAGAAAACTACCAGTTTGCTCAAATTTGCATAAGGCAAAGGGTCGTCTGTGGCAGCTTAGGCTGTCGCCTCGGGGTCTGGAATTGCCTTTTTAATGGGCGGCAGTTTTCGTTTGCCTCAGCTGCTCCCGTGCGCAGGAAGTCCCCGCGTCGCGCGCGGGTCGGGCGCGCTGGGCTGCGGGCTGCTCTGCGTGGGAGCGAGCGGAGCTCTCGGCAGCCTCGCTGCCGTCCGACCTCGACCTCGCCAGCTTCGGGGAGGCTCTCTTGAATTCCTTGGTGACAAAGTAATAGCAAATGGCATCGAGGCAGCAGTTCACGTTGGCCAGGACCGAGGCGAGGTGGACGAAGTTGTTAACGCGCTGGATGGCGGCGCAGCTGGAGCTGGTGGAGTCCAAAATAAAGCGAAGCAGATGCCCGATGTAAAGAGGCAAAAAGCACAGGATGAACACAGCCATGTTTGCAGAAACAATGTAGACGGCCTTCCGGATGAGCTTTTCCTCGTGGAACTTCTCCTTTTTTTTCCTCGTGAGCTCTGCGATGACCTGTATGGAGCAAAAACTCAAGATGATGAGCGGTACGAAGAAGCCCCCGATGATGACACCCAGCGTGGGCACCGAGGGCTCGGTGGAAAGCTTCTCGAAGCAAAGTTCATCCTGCTCCCGGGTCTCCACTTTTTTAACGAGGAGGACGGTTCCAATGATGATTATCCAGAGGAACCCCGAGGCAAGAGCGGCCTTCAGGGGAGACCTCAGCATCTTGGCTTTCAGAGGGTACTTGATAGTGAGGTACCTGTCAGCAGCCACCACGGTGATCACGCCGATGCTCATTAAGCGGTTGGTGAAGTAGGCGCTCTCCAGAAACAGGCACCATCTGTCCGCCTTCATGTGGTAGAAGTGGGAGAGGATTTTGAAGGGCAAAGTGAAGAGCAGCGAGCAGTCGGCCAGAGCCAAGTTGGCCATGTACACCCGCGTTTCTGTCCACTTGTCGAGTTTGCAGCAGAACACCCACAGCGCCAGCGCGTTCAGCACGCTGCCCAAGAGGAAAACCGGGATGTAAACACAGAGCTGGATGAGCGGGAAGCTTTCGTAGGCAGTGATGTTGCAGCTGGTGCCGTTCATTTTGGAGGCGGTCAGAGGCCGGGTTCCTGGAAAAGCAGATTGAACCTCTTAGAGGCTGGAAAAGCAGATTGAACCTGTTAGAGCCTGGACTGCCGAGCACGGGTGAGTGTTTCAGCTGGTGCCTCGTGCACCTCTGCGCTTCGTGGATGCTGAAAGCCACCGGCAGAGGTTCTTTTTCCAGGCAATCCTGGGTTATCCAGCGGTCAGGGGACGGAGAGGGCCGTGAATCACCCATGGGGGAGAGAGAAGGGCAGGCTGTTACTGGGGCACTTGCAGAGGCAGAGGCTCGTGGTGAGCGGCTGCGGTGGAAAAAGCCTCGTGCTGAACCTGCCCCAGATCAGTGAGAAGCGAATATCCTGCAGCCGGGAGCTACGTGAGGGGCTTTAGCCCATTCCATAGCGGAAAGGAGACGTCTAACCCCAGCTCTCATCCCTCCCTTTCTAGCAGTGCTCGGGAGATGCCAGCCAGGATCCTTCGACTCCAGGTGCTCCAGGAGCTGTGCAGGAAAAGGAACACCTTCCTCCCCTTCAATCCCGAGCTCTGTCTGAGCACTTATTCATAGAACAAGGGCAATTACTGGTAGATCTGTTGTTATTATTAGCTATCATTTAATCCTCTGTGAGGACCATGAGGTGTCCGTGGAGTTTTCCCTCCAGGGAGAAGGGGCTCTGTGTGCAGCATCCCAAGCAAGCAGCCCCTGGGGCAGAGCTAAGGAATCTCCCCATGGCCACAGCTCCTGAGCAGCCTTGGAACCTGAATTACTAGGGAATCCTGCCCTGACACCTCCTCTGAGGAGGTAAAACTGTTGACTGCCTCTGCAGCAGCTACGTGTCTTGGTTCCTCCGTGCTGGGGATAGGAGGAACGAATTATCGGCCTGGAAGAAACCAGTGTGGATCATAACGAGGCAACGGGGAGTCTCAGCAAAGGGTGAGGCAGCCCTGCCGCGGCGTGAGCCGCCTCCAGCGCCGGCTGCTGCGGCCAGAACCCAAACGGGCCTTTGAAAATGAGCTGGGACCAACCTTCTCCCTGCTCCCGTTAAGCTCTTTGGGTTTCCCGGGAACAGAGCTGGAACAACCCGATCAACACGAGGATTTACCTGCTTGCTGCGCTCCGAGAGGCCGGCCGTTGCTCCGGAGCAGCCCGGGCCGGTGGCGCCGCGTGGCCTCGTGCGGCGCTGACCATCCCCGCGCCGCGGCGGCGGCGAAGCCAGCGCAGAGCGAGCACCCGCCCAGGGCTGAGCTTCCTCCGCAACGGCCTTCGCTCGCACCACCCCTCGCCTCGGCACTCCTAGGTAGCCTTGCAGAGGTGAGAGGCTCGTCTGCCGTGCGTAGTTGCAGCTGTTGATCCAGTTATCACACCACCTTCTTGTTTTTTTTCCCCCTTTTCGTTTTCCAGTGCCTTATTGATCCGTGGGTGGTCGCCTGCCAACCTCCCTTGCCACGCAAGCCGTGCAAGGCACCGCATCGTTGCCCTCCAGGAGCCTCCCGGGCCCCTCGGCTGCCCCACACGCTGGGTCTGGAGCTGCGTGTGCTGCACAGCGAGCCTGGGTCGGAGGCGGCCCCGGCGGGCCCCTCGCCGGCCCTCCTCGCAGAGCTGCTGCAGAGGTGAGTTGCTGTGGTTTGCAGGCAGTTTTGTGTCATTCATAGCCGGGTTTCAGTCTGAATCAACAGTAATTTTCTCACCTTCCATACTTCCCATCAGCCAGTAATTCTGAGAAAATGAAGAGCCGTGACCCTGTGACCTCGTGAATTCTTGACCGTCGTCGCTTTCCGTGCCACCTCGTGTGCTTGGCAGCACTTAGCAAACGCCCTCTGGCCTTCAGATGCCTGCCCCAAAATCTCCAGGTAAGGAACTGGCTTCACCTTTTTCTGCCTCCTTCATAGACAGATGATTTAGGTTTTTTACTGACATTGGTACTCAC
Organism: Rhynchotus rufescens; assembly: GCA_032273925.1. Taxonomy (NCBI): domain Eukaryota; kingdom Metazoa; phylum Chordata; class Aves; order Tinamiformes; family Tinamidae; genus Rhynchotus; species Rhynchotus rufescens. Next base: position 14,749 of record JAVCKT010113941.1, read on the forward strand.
ATTAAATAGTTCTCTCTGAAAACTTTTTTTGCACTCTGCCACAGTCTGATCCCGCTTTCCCACAGCTTTTCTTTTGCTGTCCTTCCCTACCTGAGCTCTCACAGGTACATGCTCTGTGCGAGCTTGATCTGGAGCGTGGTGGACCAGGAGACCTTGCCGGTGCCCCATACCAGGGCGCTTCCCATGCCAAGGTGAGTTCCTTGAAGGGAAGCTACCAAAACACCATTATTTTCATGCCATGATTCTTGTTAGTATTTCAGCTTGAAAAATCATCCAGTTCCTGGGTGATTCTCCACTTTTCATCATCTCCAAGGGCTCCCTGTGCACTTCTTATGTCTATGCCGTGGCCATTGCTACTAACATGGTCCCTGATCTGACTCAAAATTGAGCCTGGAGGTTGCAGCGCTGTGCTTGGACCTGCTGTTCACTTCAGCAGAGGGACAGGCAGTGTCCTCAGTTGGAAAGCATGGAATTGTTGTTAGCTATTGTCAGGAATTGTTTACTAGGATATGTGAAAATAACCCCTGCTACTGATAGGCAAAGCTGTGATTAAGGGCTGTTTAATGAGATCTTACATGTCTCCATAGGGGAGTCCAGACTCTGGTGGTGGTGTTTTGGGTTCCACTCTGGTTCCTTGATACTGCTACATCAGGATCCTCTGCCTTGTGTTTTCTCTTCCCTGATTCCTCACCAGCCACCTTCCACAGGCTCCAGTGGCTGCTCGGAGCCCATTTCCTCCTTCCCACCACAGGTTTTACCATACCTGCCGTGGAGAATCAGTGCTCACCAGGTGTCACAGCTTTCAGCACGCCCTGGCCTTGTGAGTGTTGTGGCAAGTGACACTTTCACTGTCCCAGCATAACTGGTTCTCCCTCTCCTGGCAGCTCTGCACAGGGCTTGTCGTGCAGCCCTGGGGCTTGTCTGGGTAGCAGTGACCTCGCGTTGCCCTGCAGAGCCCTGGGGCTCCACAACACTCATACTCAGTGTGGTTTTTTCTCTTTTTCCCCCCTTGCTTTCTCACGGGAAGCTGCGATGTCGTAACACCAGTTCTTGATCAAAACGAAACTGCGAGTCTGGAAGCAGCCCTATTTTTAGGGGGGAAAACCTGCAAAATAACAGTTTGAGTCCTGATACGCACAGACTTGGCGCTGTCACTAAACCCTGGCAGCTGAGACTGTTTGCCCATTTCCTCTCTTCCAGTTTGATCATCCTCTTCACAAACCCTCTGCTTTTTTATTTTTCTCAAGGCTGAACGTTGACTGCAACAACAATTTGCTCATATAGAGACTGGGTCATTGTTAGCACCCTTTTTTTCTAAGGGACGGGGAGATTGTATCTGTCTTAAACGTTAACAGAGAACACAGTGGTTTTGTGGCTTTTGTCTTGAAATAGCTAATTTAATGCTTCTGTTATAAAGGTGTTTAGGTATAGCCAGTTCAATACAATCTGTGGAATGATTCACGGATGCAATAACCTGGAAAACCGCTGGCTCCTAAGTGAATGGGGCTGAAAATCCTAAATATCCCTAGGAATTCAGGTGGCAGAATTAGTGGATAAATACGAGGTTCTGGGTAAACGGGGAGCCCTTGGCTGTGTGGACAGGATTCCCAGCCCGCTGTGGGGCCGGAGCAGCCTGCACACAGCAGGACATTGGCAGAGATGGTCAGGAAGTGGCAACTGCAGCCACCCAAAGGCCCCTTCTTCCCCACCCTGCCTCCGTTTGGGTCCTTGGGGCTCTTCATGTCTTATTTTGATCCCTTTTCCAGGTTTTGCCAGGCATAGCAGCCTCTTGGGAATGAGAGAGCGAAGCAGCAGCCCAGAAGCACCATGGAGGGCAGTGGGGGCCCATGCATTTTTCAAAGAGGTTTTCAAGTTTAATTAAGTGGTGTGTGTGATCTCCTGGGCCCGACCCGTCTACAAGGAACTACACGTGACACTGTGATAAGGAGCAGAATATCCACAAATGAGGTCAAGAGCCCTTCCCCAGCGACACTTGGCGCAAAGGGCTTTTGCTGACCTCAACAGACATCCCTGTACAGGGTAAGAGCAGTTTACATGCATTTCTTCTACTGCTTTTATTGTGTTTTGGGTTTTATTTTCAGGCAAAAGAACATTTACCTTTTGTACAAAAGTAGTGTCTAGTTATAAGCATCTGTTCACTTTGTTTATTTACAAAATCACGTTTAACAAAGTGCAAGCTCTGCCTGTTGGGGACACGGACAGACCCAGGGCTACTGCTCAGCAATATCCTTAGCCGGAATCGAGGGCTGGGGAGTGGGAAGATGCGTGGGTGATGAAGTGGTTATCCCCATGGATCCCTATTCTAGGGCTCTAGAATGGCTTATTATGGTCCAGGTGCCCTCCCAGTTAGTGGGAGCACTCGGAGAGTCGAGGTAAAATTCAGATTGAAGAAAGGTGTCGGAATTTTGCTTTTTGTTGGCTTTTGTAGCATTTAGTGCAAATGTCAAAAATTATGGCAGGGGCAGGGAAGTAACCAACTTTCCCCTTTACAACAAGCAGAAGGAACAATTAACTTTTTTTAGCTTGGAACATGAATGGTGGAAGACTTTAGGATCCTTCCTGTAAGCAAAACCTAATAATTTCATACAGCTCTATATGCAGGAAACGTGGTTATATGTAATAATGTTAGCTATGGATTGTCATTGTTTATTTTAATACATTACCTGGCCTGTGATCCTTCCTTAATTGAAGAAATTGAAGAAGAAAGAATTGAAGAAAAAAGAAAGAAAAAAGAAGTACAGACTTGGGTAATGGAAAAGGGCTCTGAAATTGTGAAATTCCTTGGACATAAAGCAGTGTAAAGGCCATAAATGGCCTCCAAGGGCAGTTGGTGTTTCCCATCAAGTGGCCACACGCACAAGCACGTTGGGGATCTGCTCCTCACTGGAGTGTCTTGTGAATGGGCCGAGCTGCCCGTTCACAAGATGAAGAAAACATTATAAACACAGCCAGGCTTTGGGCGCCGTGTCCTTAGCTTTCCTTGCTAACTGAGAACACACTGTCCCCTTTTCCACAAGCTTCATAGTAACCCGCGTCGCGTGAGTGCTCGTAATAACTAATGGGATAAAAAAATTCAGAAGGGGATCCCAGGAGCAGTCATATATTTGGTGGCCCTTTGAACTGTTTTCAGGAAAAGTCCTTTATTCTTAGTGAGCATCGCTGGCCTAACCCAGGGGAGTGAGTCTTGCCACCAGTCTGGGAGCACAGGACAAACAAGATGAGAGACTAATGGGGACGCGAAGGCTTTTGCTATCACAACCTAGTTAAATGCAAAGTATTTGCTAACAGCCACAAGGGTGACAACACCGACACGTGTGGCTTTGCTGAAGTGACAGGTGGTTTTTAAGAGACTTAGAAGGGCAAAGTGAAGAGCAAACAATAATCTGTAAGGATTAAGCTGGTTGTGGACACTCTTGTCTCTGCCCATCTGCTCTGCTTGAAGTGAAATGCCCATAAAGCCAGAATACTAAATAATAGTCTGAAAAGGAAAACTGGGGCCGAAATGATTTACTTAGTGACTATCTGTTTTGTGCTGCTGTTGCTCCTTGCAGCTTCCACCACGATGGCACTTCCGCGAAAGGAAAGTCACGTGAAGCAGAGGAGATCTCATGGTTCCTTGGATGGTGAGTAGTTTCTGTGTTGGGGAATTGCCTTTTCTTACATTGTTGGCAAGTGGTTATATCATGATCCACAGCATGTTGCAGACAGCAAATGGTTAGAAAGACACTTCTAAGCACGGCCCTAGTTAGACTGCAGTGATCCCTTGCCCCAGTATGTTGCACATAGTAAATGGTTAGAGGGGTTCAGAAAGCAACCAAAAGAATGAAAAGAAAAAAGAATAGAATAAAATGGTAAAGAGGAAAAACCTGAAATGTCTTCCTTGACTCAAGAGGTCCCTGAGCTAGAAGGCCCTGAAGGCCAGGAGCACATTCAGAGGCACCATCACCTCATGTCCGCTGCTTTCTGTGCCTTAGCTGGAGAAACAAGAGCTGGGGGGTTGTCACGGGGAGCAGTTTACAGAGCCTCAAGTTGGCCTCTGTGGCTTGCCCGAGGGCTTCTCTTCAGGGAGCTGGATTTCAGCATTGACATGGAGTGGAATAACAGGTTGGCTGTGATTGTGTCTGCTTTTGATTTGACTGTCTATATCCTGCTTGGATTTGCAGGGCTAAAATTCTAACCATCCTAAGATACTGCCTCAGATTTGTGATTTGCTGCTGACAGGGGAGAAAGGTATTTTTTAACCTCTGGCACATCTAATGCTGCCCAGACGCCCTGCAAAGCCGGTGATTTCATGGAAGGATTTGCAGTAGCACCTGGAGAGCCCATCGAAATCTGGTACATTATTTGTACTTGATGTTGCCCTGCCTGTTAGAGCTAAAAATCCTGGTTCCTATTTTGTTTCTAAGCTGTTCTCATCACCATTGGGCAAAGCCACAAAATCATTTTGTACTTCATTATTTAGAACCTCGCTGCCTGTACACCTGGAATGAACAGTGCATCCCCTAATAGCCATCCTAAAGGGTCAATATGTGCTACTAGAAGTCTATATTATGTACTTAAACCCCCTGAATCACAGATTAAGTCTAGTGATTGTCCCGTGTTATTGTTTTCTCAGTGTTTGACCATTGATTACAGACTCTTGGGTTTGGCTTGTGTCCCGCCTAAGGTTATTCTATTCCTCACGCATGTCATGGGCTGCTGGACTGTGAAATAAAGGACTGCCAGGCTCGGTCTCCATAGGTAAAGGGGTGTGTGTGTGTGTGTGTATATGTATATACACAAAATATATAGGTGTGTATATATATATATATACACACACACAAACACACACACACATGAAAATATATAGGTGTATATATATGCAAGCTATATCTAGCTTGCATAACGTGACCCCAGCATTTGTGTCCTGGCAGTGCTGCCCAGCCAGGTTCAGTGGCTGCTGTGGGATTACAGCAAGCCCTGCACCAGCCCTGACAGGGAAGTCCTCCTCAGCAATTGAGTTTGGGCAGAAGTCACACCTAGGTGGTCTCTAAATGACCTTCTCTGCTGACTTCCAGTGTGGCTACACTTGGACTTGGGAAGAATTTGGTAGGTAATGGAGGAAATCCGGAGGTTTCCCTGGAGCTCAGCTGGTGCTGCCGACAAGAACCTCCGCTGGACTCCTGGCTGGAAAAGGGTCCAGCCCCACAAGCAGAGGGTGGAGGCAGAAGGTTCACAGCACTCAAAACAGAATCACAGGGGAAAGCCAGAGCTGGCAGGATTATTTTTGTCTTTTTTATTATTTTGGGAAAGCTGGTCCTTGGCCTCCTCCTCAGATCTGGGGCAGTCGTGTGTTGGTGTTTCGTGGCTTTGGAGCACACTGGGTAAACGCAGCCCACTTTCACAGGCCACATGGGCAGGCCAAGGCTTTGTGTTGCTTTTCAAAGCCCGTCTCCAGTTTCTTACTAATTTCTGTGAGCAGCAGCTAGAAATTCACCCTGGCAGTGGTGGGAGCCAGAAGAGCCATGTTAGCCCCTAATGCCCTGGCAGAGGCTGGCAAGCAGGAGGACATGGGCCTTTGGCAAAGCCAAGCTTATGGCTTCAACGCACCGTGGCTGGAGATGCTTGCGGGCCTGCAGACACGGGCTGGCTGCAGGCTGCTCTCGTAGCCTCCGCCGTGCTGGGGTTTCCCCTCGTGGGCGCGGGAGAACCGCCCCGTGGCGCAGGAGAGCCGGGAGATCCCTGCAGGGAGCGGCGTGCGTCAAGCACGGGGGTGCGTGGCCGCTGTCTCTCGACTCCATCAGTTCAAAATCCGGTCTCTGACTTTCCCCCTTACCTCAGTTTAGCCTAGAAGTATCAGTGAAAGCGTATGTATATCTGTCTCTGTATGTGCTCTCTGAAGTGAATAAACGCTGCCCAAGAGGAGAAAAAATGGCATTGCAGCAGCACAGCAATAGGTGCAACCAGAGCATAAACAGATGCAAGTGCTGCCTGCCAGCCTGCTCTCACCAACTATCCCCTTCCTTCAGGGGGTGCTACGGGGCACTCGCAGCAAGCATCCCGCGGCCGGGTACCCGTCAGCGTTAGAGATTAGATGCTGACTCTTGCCTCGGACCAGGTTTCTATTTAGGTTACTTCCTTCCGCTGCGTCGGGAGCTCGCTTTGCGTCGCCTGTGGCTTAACAGTTTTGTTGCTCTGCTGGCACCTCCCTGCAGGGAGGGAAGGGATTCCCTGTGCACGGAGGCCACAGCACAGATGTTACAGAGGATTTAGGTGCTCAGGAAGAAAGAGGCATTAAAAGAGTTGTCTGGTCTGGGGGCTGCCTGGTTTGGATCAAGGCTTCCCCGTGTGATGGATGAAAGGAGGCAAATGCCTCCAAGTGAGCCCTTCCCCTGCCACGAGCCTCACGTGCTCAGATGGGCAGCAAGGCTGAGGGATGTGGGGGACACGGTGTCCTGCCAGGACACGGAGCCTCGTGTCCCCGCTCAGGGAAACATCTTGTGGGAAGCTGCTCTGGGCAATGGAAGCAATTGTGACACGGGCATCCAAATGCTCCATGACACAGGGTGGCTCCAGGACACCTCAGCTGCGAATCTGCCCCGTCTGTGCCTACACATCCTACAGCAACTGCCCCGGGCACCACTCGTACACAGCTGGGGGGGATCGGGGAGGCCTCAGATTGCGTCGCTCGCCCATCTCTGCTTGTCCCCCTTCCTGGGACAACGCGGGCAGAAACGACCACCCGTCACCAGCCGTGCCATGAGATGCGACCGCCTGCAGCTCCTGGAGCCTGTACCTGCTAGGTGCAACGTGCTGCTGCTGAATGTTGTGTGGATAATAACACCGGGCAACTTCTTTCTATTTATTTATTTATTTATTTTTAAATACCTTTATTTATGACTTTGTCATCTCCACTCCTTTATGACTTCAGTCTTAACAACTATCACAACATTGCTGCAGGTTAATACAAATGCTATATGGCAGGAACAGGCAATGTTCTCATGCTCTTTGCTGACTCACGTGCAGGAATAGCTAATTCTGATGGCCCAAACACATATTGGGTGTCAGGAAACTACCCCTGCACAGACAAATCTTTTACTGTAAGCAGTACAGATATATTAGGCTTTGAAGTGTAACACTGTGCTTTTTTTTCTTTTTTTAATGACTATGTATTAAAGTACTAAAAGTGGATTTGTGTATTGATGAAAGCGAGCTCGGTTACTCTTGTTCAGCTGCATGCATATGTTATAAATGAGTACACGGCCCAACCAACCACCTGATCTACTCTCCATACCCTGTGACTCTCCCTCTTCAAGGGGAAACACTTGAATCAGAACTGAGGCTGCAGCCAGAGCTGTGTCCAAGTCACTGAAGTCAGAAGGACAAAAGTCAAGTCAGCACTGGCCCTCTTTGAGGGATTTTTTTCCCCTTGTTTCCTTTCTTTTTTTTTCCTTTTTTTTTTGGGTTTTTTTTTTTTTTTTACATTTATAACTATACCCACAACCAATACAATTGT
>JAVCKT010113989.1:0-22256 GCA_032273925.1 Rhynchotus rufescens
ATCCACCGCACTGTGCACTCATCTAGTCCACTCGCCCGGAGCTTCCGTATGAGGATATTATGGGAGACGGTGTCAAACTCCCAAAGCTGGTGTCAAACTCCCAAAGCTTTTGCTTACAATCATTGAGTGAAACATAGAATACCTAACAATATAATAAATTGGTAATGTATTACGTCATTTTTAAGTAATGTACTCAGCTTTCCCCCTCAATTCCTACTACTTCTAGGAGAAGCATGTTGAAACAAAAACGAGAGTTAGGGGGTTAATATCTGGATAGTGGAAAAATATGCTTTATGTGCAACTTTTCTGCATGCAGTTTTGTTTGCATAAGGAAATGTGATTTCTTATTGGAACCTGTTATATCGATCTTTGACAAGCAGAGGTTCTGTTTCATATTTGAGTAGTGGTAAAAACATACAAAATCCTGAAGAAAACGATTTAATGAGGAACTTGGAGGGCTTACAGTCATATTTTGGCCTTGTCAGCTAAGTTTATTTGCAAGCATATGATGCAAAGCTGTGAAGTGTTTGGTTTCAAAATTCAGGGATATTTTTCCCCTTTCCCCAGTCCAGTTTCTGCATTGTTTTAAATGATAGTGTCTGCATTTTGGCCATGGCCAGGACCTGGTGTGTTTAATTCAGTTCTGTTAACAAATATATACCTGCAGGAGCTGACATACAGAATTAATAGCCTTTTTTATGGCCTTATATATAATATGTAGATAGATATAGGTATGTGTGTATACACACACGTATGTATATATATTTAACATCTGTGTTGAATAGTTACAGAAAGGCAGGCAAATGGCGAAAGCTACTAGTACAAATGAAAATATTTGTAAAAGGAGTTTCATGTTGCAAGAAGATATGTATATTTAAAATGGATGCTTTGTTGTAAAGGTTTAAATGTACATGTTCATTAATATATGCTTTAGTTTTATGTTTATTTTGGTTTTTTTTTTCTGCTAAGCTTATAGGATAATCTAGTAATTCTTTCAGGCACTGGTTTTGAATATGTATTTTCTGGCTGAGGCTTCCATTGGTTTGTTTAGATTGGAAATCTTCTGGAACTGAGTTGCTTTAGTGACATTTCTTCACCGAGGTGTTTAGTATGCACTGGGTATTAAGTAAGGCATGTGGCCCGGGCTAACGATACACGGGAGATCAGATATGGAAATGATATTACTGCCAGTAGATGTGATGCATTAGAGCGACGTCTGTTGTCAGTCTTCTGGGGGGTTTTCCTGCTAATTTTAAGTCCGTGTAGGCTCAAGCTTTTCCTTGTTCTAATGAAAAGAATGTGTGTTGTGTTTTCTTCCTCTCCTCCATTTCCCTGGATATTGATGTAGGGAGGAATGTTATTTTCTTCCCTATAAATTGAAGAGGGCACCTCCCCCTGAAGTGCTGCCTTTGATACTTAGACAGGACTGCTTATTTAAGTACTGAAGGCAATCTCAGCTTGGTCACAATAGATCCTCTTTTATTGCATGGTTTTAAGTGTTGTCTCTCCTTTGCAATCTTAATCTGGACAGGTTCCCTAGCAGAGAGGTGTGGACAATGACATGTACGTGCAGAGTGCTCGAGTGCAGGTTGCCTGGAGATCCCCCCAGAACTTCCCATCCTCACAGCAGTGCCAGAAGAGCCAATTCTGACGTTTTTGTGGGTTCCTTTTGAGTGGCTCCATGTTAGAACTAGGGAAATGCATTCCCAGGTGCATGGATTTGATGCAGCACTTCATAAAGTTAACAAGAAGATTGATAAATGGGCTTACATGCAAATGAGATTGTGATCCCAGATATTAAAAATAGTACTTTGAAACCAGAAAGCGCCAGATTAACCAGAAATAACCAGATTATGATTATCTGGATTTTGTGGGAGTACAATAGGGCATTTGTTCAGCTTTTGTGAACTTGTAATTGTTTTCGTTAAGCAACTTCATGTGCCTTCTGGCCTAAGTAAAGCTATTGATATTGTGGTGATTTACAAAGGGAGATGTCATACATGAAAGAATAAACCAGAATAGGAGAGAAAAAAAAAAAGTCTAAATCTTCAGAATCACTTTCTAAATTTTCTTTTCATAATCTGTGACAGCAGGAATGGAGGTGTTTCTCCAAAGCCTCCTCCCTGCTCAAGGTAGCAGGGGGTTGGGGTCAGGTGGATTGCATTTTAGAGAGGAGGATCTTGCTTTTTTTTTTCTGAGCCTTTGGCTCTACATTCACATTTCACAATTCTTACAGCAGCTTACAGAGCAATTCTTACAGCAGCTCTGAATTTGTTCTTCTATTTAAATCGTGTTAGGTCACTTGCATGCGTCCGTGTTTGAGTGAACTCTATTTGTATTGTAATACTTGTAAAAGGAGTTGAGGCCCTCTAATAGAGCAGTTGTCATTAATCACGGGCTTGTTTTCTGCACTCGAGGAGAAAAGAGGCAAGATGTTAGGGGGCCTGAGGAGAAGGATAAAGCCCGATTTAAAAATGTACATTTCTGCTTTCATATCTAAGATACGGATCTTGCGGCTTAGTGCTGTGACTGAATTGGAGGGGATTTGGACGGGATGGTGGGGGTCAAGAGATGGGGATATTTATCTCACAAGGAGAACTCTGAAGGAGGTCTCAAAAAGAGAAAAAAAGAAAAAAAAAAAAGTGTGTGTAATATATATATATATATAAAAATATATATATATGTGTGTGTATATATATATATATTTATATATATATAAGCATATATATAACCGTATCTGCGTGGTGAAAATCCAAAGCTTTAGGTTGCTTTGCCTAGCTGGTTCTTCAAAGCCTCGTGCCTCTCTGCCCCCCTCCTGTAAGAGAGCAGCGGCAGAGCCGGCTCAGCACTGGGCGTTCGGCCCCCTCCGTCTCCTGGGCCTCTGCATGTGAAGTTACTCGGGATGCAGCGGGAAGGCCGCACGGCTCCCCTTCTAGGAGAGGACCTGCCTACCGCTGTGGGCAAGATCCGCTGCCTGGATGTGCCGATGATTTCTAGCCCTGTCAACATAATTGAAGTTCTTAAAGATAAGCACATGCCTGCTTCCGCAAGGCTGGGCTTAATTATTTATTTGTTTTAATCAGCAGGGTCACAAATGGAGAAAAGTCAACATCCAAGACTTGTGCACATCATTCTCTGAGTTTCTTCTCTGTAGCCTTATTAAACTGAGGAAGTCTGTGGAAAATTTTTACCACGGGCTTTCTTTTCAATTTCTTTTGCCCAGGACAATGTGCAAGTTTGTCTAAGTGTATCTAACAAAATAATAGTCAGACTAAAATAATAAAATAATGGTTAAAAGAAAAAAGGTAGTCTGAAGTGGTTTTTTTTTTTTAATAGGTCATTATAGATCTGAGATTTTTAGCAATACTTACAGTACGTGGTAACCCCTCTTCTTTCCGCTAGTACATTTGCTTCAAAAATGATATTCTCCTGTTCTAAACCCGTAACTTTGAGGTCTCAGGAATACTATGATATACTGTGAATGGAGTTATCTACCAGCATACTTAGCTTTACTTGCTATTTCTGGCCCCCCTAATCTATGTGCTTTACTTCTCTAGTATGGCTCAATAAGGCACAGTTCTCTGAGCTGTGTTGAATTTAATACAAATAGGTAACATCTTTTCTGTCATGTTTATATATGACAGAGGACTATGAGACTCTTCAGTGCTAATGTATCCTTAAGAGTGTTATGCTAGAGTTGGATCCTTGAAAAATAAGAAGGAAAATAAATGCAGGCTTTCTTTTGTTTCCCAAATATCAGTACTTCACTGTAAAATCTAAGATGAAAACTTGCATTTTCATTTTAGTAAGAGAATATGAGTTTAGTAACTACTAATTAATATGAGTAAATACTGCTCAAGAGCCAATCCTGGTAACCTCTTTAGTTGTTTATATCTTTGAATGTTACCCAAGGAATGGTTTTGCTGTAGTAACTGAACACAAAGATATATAGCAAGTAAAAGGCAGATGGGAGGCCGCCTTCAAGTGTTTGGAGTGGCAGCCACAGCGGTCAGTGGACTTGGTGCTGACCACAGGGACCAGTTGTCCTCAGCCTGCTTGGACAGGGTGGTCTTCGTGTAATTTCTTTTGTTGTTGTACTTCTCGTAAGGCAGCTTTAACTTCCTGTCAAAAGATATTAAAGATAGTTGGGAAACGTTTAACAAAATAATAATACATTATTATTGGATAGCAATAAATTATTATTGGATAACACAGAGATTTCTAGAGTCAAAGCAGGATTTCTGGAGTCTAAGGCAGCAATTTAGTGACTCAATGGTGTTTTTAAATTTTGGAATAATGGAAAGTTTGAAGTTTCCTTGTAGAGGACAACTCATGTTTTTTGAGGTACTGTGAGATAAAACTTAGGCCATTGAAAAAATCTGTTTGATTTTTTCTGTTTTTTCTTTTCTTCCTGTCTTTAGATTTGCTCTTTGTAATACTGGGGGTTTTACTACATAAGGAAAACAAGAAAAAAAATCTTATTTCCTTCCTTTTCAAGGATCTCCTGGCAAGCACGAAGTGGGAGTTAAGTGGGAAGCGATGCAGCTGTGTCTGTTAGAGCTGACAGTCTGAAACAAACGACGGATGCGAAGTATTTGTGCTTTTTCACTTCCAGAAAACACTGAAATAGCTCTGAAGCATAATGATTAAAAATTCAGAAATTGATTTCCTTGCTGATCAAAGGAGAAATGTGAGAGCCGCCGTAGGCAAAGGCTGCAGCTGCTCCAGCCTCTCCTTTGAAAACACGTGTAGGTTTTTAGCCTGGGTCTAGGGGTGGGCCAACTGGGAGAGCCCATTTGTTTTCTCAGGCAACCTGAGTTTGATCAACTCAAGCCTGACCATGCTTATTATAAACTTCTCTCTGTTGTAGAGAGCAATCTTTGACATGACTGCTCATGGTTTACTTGCTCTCTCATGCCATTTTCAAAATGGTCTGCACTGAAAATAGCAGAGTATCTATCTAGGAAAACCTGCACCCTTTACCGTAAAAAGTAGCTGTCTTTTAAAATTAGAATTGAAGCTTGGATTATTTTAATCTGGGTTTGCGGTTTGCTGACAGTTTAGATTGGTTAAATATGATCCACATTTAATCTTGTTTTGAACATCTTCATGCTTTGAGTGAAGTGCAGTAGAGTATGAGGGAAGCTCTGATTTGGGATTTTTAACAAGAATAACTTGAGCAATTAGGGAGATACTGCATTAGGGAGATCCTGTTCATTCTGGAAACATGGTTTTGAACAATGCAGCCTTGACCTTAGTTGGTGATCTTTGTGTGTCTTGTGTAGATATGTTGTCTGTTGTGATTAAATGTCAGTTATGGCTTTTAAGTCTACCTTTGGATCAAAAGAAATCTGTCAAGTTTGAATTTGTCTGTTTACTTTAGAGCACTATTATTTACTTTTCTGGTTCTCTTTGTGCAGCATTGTGAGTGATCGAACTGGAAGTGGAGCCGCTGCTGAGTAGTTGGTTTAATGCCATGTACAGTAAGGGCCCATAGAATTACTGCTTTGGTTCTTCTTTTTCACACCAACAAAAGCTGAACAGAAAAGCAACCTTTGGCCGGATGCTTCATCTCTTCTCAGAGTGGTATCTTGAGAAGGCAGTTGTAGCTCATGTCAAGACCAATATATTTTTTTTCTTTCATTCGTAGAGTGCTAGGTATAACCTCTATGGAAAAAAAAGCCACTGAAAACAGCCTTTCTCCTGTAGCATAACAGCAATCATCATATTATTTTATATCAGATCTGAAAACTGAGTGAATTTTCTGGTGCAAAATTATTGTAATACTTTGCACTAAATATATGACAAGATCTTTTTTTGTTAATCAATGGTGGAGCATGGATTGCAGCAAGGTAATGGTTTCTGTGAGAATTTTCAATACTGCTATAAAAACTTAACATTTGGGTTTTTTCCCTATTTTGCTTGCAGCTCTTTTTTTGTTTTTCTTTCACCTCTGCACTTTCCAGTGTACATTATCATTGCAAATTTAGGTTGGATAATTTACATTCTGAGTAAAAATACATAGGTGAAAATAGAACTTTTATGTAAAAAAAAAAATCTGTACCATATTTTGTGTAACATTTGGGAGGCTGGTGTAGGGGAAAGAGTTGTTTTCAGTCCATTGCACCTGAATAGTGATTAGGAGCTTAAAGAGTTGAATATTTTTTCGTGAGTAGCACTTCCCCTTCACCCCACTTAAACAAAACAAAAAGTTTTTTACCAGGAAAAATTGTTATAGTGGGAACTTGCTTGTCGAAATCCAGAAATCTTGTATCTTGATTTGCCACAGCTTCGTTACTACTGTGTGTTTGAGCTCAAGTCAAGCTTGTTCCCCAGAGCTCTTTAATAGCGCAGGGCACTTCTCTAATTAAACACGCTTAGGCCGTCCCTGATTGCTCCTACCCACAGACACAGCTATTTGGTAGCCAGCATATGGGGCCCTAGTTGTATCATAGGGAGCTGTATGCTTTGAATGTATATAATTCTCTCAAAACACTGGTAGAGGAGGAACCAGGTCCTCTGTTTCCTTTAATCGCCTCCCAAGGTGTCCCTGCGTGACAGGGGGCAGACAGGCTGAATGAAGTCTTCTGAACGTAAGTATGGCAAGGCTTTTATCTGCTTGCTTGCTTTTCTTTTCTCCTTCCCCTTCTTTTATTATTTTATTTTATTTTATTTTATTTTATTTTATTTTATTTTATTTATTTATTTTTCCTTGCACTGAACCCTAAGCATGTGTTTGGTTATTGCTGAGCACTTCATATGCTGGAAATCTGTTTGATAAGCAGTTTTATTTGATGCCTTGAGCTACAAAATACTTCACAGGCATCCCAAAAGACTTTAATGTATTCCTCCATTGTGGTAACCTCTTCGAGTCTCCAGTTGAAGTAAAACAATAACCCAGCCCACTGTTGTCTTGCTTGAGATTCTTTCTGCCGGACTGGTGCATCCTCTGCTGCACTGACCAGCTTGATAGGGACTGCAGTGCTGGCTGGTCCTGTCTCCTTAATGTTAATAAAATATTTCTGCTACAGAGGGGTCACACTCTTGATCTTGGTAAGACTGAGCATCGTGTGATTGCAAAGGGTGTGTGTGTGTATATGATGTGTGCATATATATTGTGTGTGTAGTGTGTGTGTGTGTGTGTGTGTGTGTGTGTGTGTGTGTGTATAAATTTTTTGTGCTAGTGACTTTTCTGCCCTCTCTGTATTTACTTCTTTCCTTCTACAAGGGCTGTGATTCTTAGAGCCAACCTGCCTTCTCAAGTAAGTAACTAAACACAGCTCTGATCTAGTGCCTGTTGTGAAGCTGAGGCGCTTGTTTTTCCTTCTGAATCAAGCTGCATTCTGTGATCCCTCGTCGAATTTAGTTTAAAAGAAGAGTTTAAAAGAAAATTAGCCTGCAGAAGAGGCGTAAGCAGGAAGCTTATGTGGTTCTTGGCTGTGAGCAGGGGACTCGGTGTCGCTGTGCGACCCTTCAGTCGGGGCTGCGCCGAGGCCGCGTGTGTGGTGCCGCTGCAGGGGCCTGGCCAAGGGGCAGGAGTGAGGCCGTGGGGTCGGCGCTGCCACAGGGCCGGGCCTTGGGAAAGGCCGGGCAGCCGAAGGGGCGGATTGGGGAGCATGGGGTCAGTGATGCCACTGGCCTGGTGCGTGAGGGCGGCTTGGGCGGCCGCGCGGCGCGTGGGCAGCGCTGAGGCAGCCGCGGGAGCGAGTTCTGTTGGACTCGCCTATGTATGCCGCTGTCTGGTCGGCTCCGTGTACATTTACAGCCTCTCTGTCCCTCATGGTGTTTGAGGGTAGGGACCCTGATTTAGACCCTAGAGGCCTCCTGCATAAAAGCACTTTGACCTCTGCACTTTTAGGCTGCTTTCCAAAGGGTACTCCCTTTGAAGCTTCATCCAGGAGGCTGCTTTCTGTTTGCTTACTGCTCGGCAGTCTCTTCAGCTCATTCCGAAAATAATGCTGTGGCACCTGAAATAGAAAAAGATGAGGTTTTGGAGCCTGTGCCCTGATAAATCTTCCAGAGGTGTCACAGGGGAAGAAGAGAGCTGATGAAAGGGCTGGGCACGAAGGGCAGCCATGGATTAAAAGCAGAATGCGGTTGTTTCTGCTGAGCCCTGCACCCCCCGGCACCTGCTCTGCCCTGGAGAACTGGGCTTGCTTCTTTGCAGAGGAATCCTCTAAATGCAGGGTTGGCTTTCAGGAACCTCAGGTGAGGTATTCGGGATGTAGTTAGGAAGCAGTGGTGGTGTGTTTCATTGTGCCTCTATCTGAGGAACAGCGACAGAAATGGAATAAGTGCTTGTGCGTTTTATTTCCGTATGAGTCAATGAGCTGCACAAAAGGCTGTATTATAAAGCACATATGGAGAAAGGAGCTGCCCTGAGCATGCGGACATGTCCTCTCCCTGCCTCTTTGTTTTGTTTTAAGTTTTGTAATTTTGGTATTTTCCGAAAAGCTGAACTTGGTCGCAATGTCTACTGTAAAAGAAAACTCTTCTGTACCTTTGACTTTCTAAATTATACACAAATATGGTAGAGTTGTCATCTCTAAAATCCTTTATGTTTGGTAGTTTGCTGGCTTTGTTGCTCAAGTGTTTTGAATCTCTGTTTGGAGATACAGTTCAAGGTGAAAATTTCTTATTGTTTCAAGTATGATATTCAAGGATGTTTTGTAATCAGTCTCAACAAGCTTTACATTGTTGCTTCTAGAATTTGTTTGAAGGAACCAAATAATTTGACCTTAACTGTAATAAAAGGCTTTGATCCAGTGCTGGAAATTAGAAGCTCAAAGATGTTTTTATTTTTAGTTTTTTGGAATTATTATTACTGTTCTGAAGATGATGTGTGTTTTTTCTCTTTGTGTGTAACATTGTAACAAGGCCAATCTTCCTTGAAGAAATCCTTCTCTTCCTTAAGAGATTATTTTGTAGTTTGTCTATAAAAAATAACTTATTGCTATTAATGAATAGCAATTTCAATAGAAAAATATTTCTATTTCAATAGAAAAATGGGTAAAAGGTTCTACAAATATAGAGCTCTGTCTTGCTGCTTTTATTCTGTACTTCTTTACTGAGAAAAGACACTGAACAATGTCCAAAGCCAGCAGTCTGTTCAGGGGAATAGTATCATTGTAGCCCACTAGCTGAAGGGCTAAAGCGTTACGTTCAGACAAGTGGTTTGGTATTATAAAACAAGCTCTCTATAAAATAGTATTGGGGAGAGGGATTGTCTAAAATCTGACCTATTTTTTTAAATGTTCTTTTAAAGGCTATATGGGTGTTTAAGCGCTTGCTTGCTGTGTGACGTGGAGTTTGGGCTTGTTTGCAGAGCCCCATCCTCCTCCTGGTGCCCCATTTAATAGGCTCCTGATGGGCTCTGAGTCCTCTCTGCTTCAGTGGCTTTCCTGCAGCAGCTGCTAGTTAACGAGAGCCGCTCAGGTTGGGGTACTGACATGAATCAGGTACGTGGCGCCTAACGGAAGGTGATGTCTTGACATGACAAGACACCACAGGAATTGAGGCTGTTCAAGAAAACCATTCCTTTTAATTTCTGCTCTTGCAGAGAATCCAAATAGTCCCCTGATAAATGTAGTAGAGTGGGAGAGAAACTGCCTTCCAAAGACAAATCCAAACAATGTAAGGCATATAACAAAAGAAAAAAAATAAGTAAGACTGCATGACAATTATTTTATTGCAGTTTGTAACTCTTCAATTTTTCTCCATTTCTGTCCCTGTAGTAGCTGAATTAGAGGGCGTAGAGATAAGTGGGATTCCTACATACTCAGGTACTCTGTTTAGGAGAAGTAAGCAATCCTTGGCGTTTCCCAAGATGTTTCTGTATGTCTTAATTTAGAGTTCATTTTAATTTTCAATAAGCAGTAGTTGTGCTTTGAGGGCCTGAGAGCATCCCAGCCTGTTCCCATTACCTCTTGCCAGATGTCTGCAGATCTTTGCAGTTGACTACCAAAGCTCCCTTGCTAAGCATAGCTTTTTTTTTTTTTTTTTTTTTTTTGCCTTCTGATGCGTTGTCTCGGAAGGGATGAAGGCAGTAGTGTTGGGGCTGCCTAGAGGGTATATTCCAGAAGAGCTTTCCGCTCCCAGTGGTGCTCGGAGCTGGGCCCTGCGCGAACCCCTCGTGGCCCTTGGGTAGATGCAGGTGCTGGAGCCGAGCAGGAAGATCAAGGTGCCCGGGTTTGGGGGAAACACAGTGCCTTGAAATGTGTTTCATGGAGATCTTTTCAGACCCACAAACATATTTTGGAATTTTTCCCTTTAGGAAGGGAAAAACAGAAGCTCTGCCTACGCTGTGCTCCTTGCAGAGTTGGGTGAGAGCCCAAGCCTGTGACCCTGACTGCCTCATGGTGCCTTTTGGCTCCTTGCTGCTCAGTGTCCCCATTCGATACAGGGAGCTGAGGAGTGCGTCCTGTCTGCTGTCATTACTGCATTCATTCCTTAGCAGCCTGCTTCACAACAGTGCTCTTCCCAGGCCCTGTAAACAGTAAACAAAAGCAGAGCAATAATATGCATCATAAATACCACAGAAGAATTATTTGCATGTGTAACTTTTATCTTCAGTATTTTCTCTTGCAAGACAAGCTGTACTGACCACATCTGCTGAATCATCACATGTATCATCACATTTTTCAGCCATGACTTTGATAATGGCTGATCATTTGTGTAACTCCCTCTCTTAGTAGCAAGTCTGGTTCTTATTTGGCTTTTAAATGAAGTAGGCTAAAGGTTAGTTTTTCAATATTTAGATTCCAGGATACATAAGTTTTAATAACTACTTTCAAATAAAGTGAAAAAAAGTCTGCATTTATAAAGCATTCTGTGAAGTAACATAGCAAAGGCAGTTTTTTTCTCTATATCAGTATTTGTGATAAATAGCACTAGCTTTATTTGATGCTGCTGTATTGCTATTACATCTCTTATTATGGTTCTGGTATACTCTGTGCAAGGTCATCTTTTAGAACAGGAAACCCTCCCTCAAAAATATTTTATGTAGAAACCCTTCTGAGGTTAAACTCAAGGAGCGTGTGTATGTGGTATCCCTACTAAGCTGCAGGAGATGCCTTCCTGCGAAGACTCATTTGTGCTTAAGTGCAGCTGGTACAAAGCATGCCGGGGCCTGTTCCACTCTGTGTGCAGCACGTGTGCTGCTCTGTAGAAGAGCTCAGAGGAGGGAGTAGGGAGTAGGGAGTGCTCAGAGGAGCTCAGTGCAGGTGAGCAGGGCAGAGGTGCCGCTGTGCAGGGCTCGCTGTTCGCAGAGGCGCATGCGATGCCACTACGGATACAGCTTGGAGTTCAGCCTGATAGAGCGCTCCCAGGTCTGCTTTGGAAGCTCCCGCATCCCTAAACATAGCCTGCTCTATGCTGCCTCCATGGTGTGTGCCTTTAATGTAGAGCAGATTGGTAAAAGAGCATGTCCTTCATTTTGGCACTTCTAAGGACTTGCTGTGGCGGTGGATTCTCGTTCTCCTGCTCCGAGGTGTGTTCAATATAATCACAGATAGATCTGCTTTTAAACTGCAAGGTGCAAGTAAATGGGCACTAATGAATTAGCTTGGGTTCTCCTGACAACCAGGGTAACGTGTAGACTAAGAAGTAGCCAAATGGGCTGTGGAGGAGAAAGGAAGGAAGGAAGGATGTGATTTGTGATTAATGGCAAAAGTTTTAACTGTGGCAATATGTGGGTTTACATATTGGAGGGTGTCTTCTTGACTTGCTTTTAATGCCCTATAGGCTGACAAACCTAATGATGGCAGAGGGTCAACAAGCTGTTGGAATGGCACGAGCTAGGTGTCTCACAAGGATGTGATAGGTAAATAGCTTGTTTTATCCTACCGAGGCACTGTAGGTGTTATATCCCTCTTCCCTGGGCTTTCATCTGAAAACATGAAGGCCAAGAAGTGTGAGGGAAAATGCCTTTCCCCAGCAGGCAAACATTACGAGTACCTCAAGCAAGGCAGGCAACAGAGTAGCTGCTACGTCTTGGATCTGGAGGCTATTCTGCTGCCGGGGGAAAGGGAGATAAAATATCATTTGAACTGTCATTCAGTTGAGTTCTGAAGACTTCCCAGATTTTCAGAAGCTTCTTCTACATAAATAGATTTTAAACTATGTTTTTAAAATCCCATTAGCCGGAAAGAATAAGCTTGCTTTCCTGATTCTCGGTAGAGCTGACTTCATATCTATCTCTCTTTTTTTTTTTTTCCTCTCCCCTCCTACAAGCATTACCTGCCCCTCTCTTTTTTTTTTTTTGGCAAGAATGTCTTTTCAGGTGTAATTTGAAGAAAATAAAAAAAAAAAAAATGCCTTTCTGTTCTTCTTGGATTACTTTTGCTGATCTTACTGGTATTTAGCTGAATAATGTTTGTCATAGGGGGATATCTAGTTCATGATACTGTGGAAATGAGCAAGCACCAGTGAATTGCAGATCACATATACATAACATATACACATAGGTATATGCTGGGAGTGCCCTTCTTAATCTAGTACCTGGACTAAAAGCCTCCTTTTACAGGGAAGCTTCAGCAGGACTTTGCTGGGGGTGCAAAGTGGTGTGTGTAGTTTAGGTACTAATTAGGTGGATATTTTTAAAACATTTTCTTTCGTAAGCTTGTTTCTGTATTGCTGTGTTGTGCTTCCCTGCGATGGCAAAGAGGGCTCGAGTGTGGGTCGTGCCCCCAGCTTGTGCCTAGCCCCTCTTGAGGCAGGTTGCTGTTAATCCTGCCCTGCTCTGCGGGGTGTCTCGGAGTGCCCGTGGCTGGAGGGGGCTTTGAGTGGCGCTGCCTGCCAGGCCATCGGGTTGCCTAGAAGTGGAGGTTGAGCCAAGGGCCCGTGTTGGCTTGAAGAAAACCCGCCTGCCACGTTGTGCATGTTCCTCGCGTCTACACACATAAAGCTTGCGGGAGCTTTAGGTGACTGTACAGTTCCTGAGAGGCCCTTGGTCCTGCGTAGTACATAACAACTTTATGGAGTCTTTCTTAAACAGCCCTACTACATAAAAAGCCAACAGCAGTATCAATTACTTAATTAGTTCAAACCTCATTGTAACTGCTTCCCTTTTTTCTGATTTATCCTTTTGTTTTGCTTAGCGTATGGGATTCCCAATAGCTTCTCTTACCAATTTTTCTTCCCACTAACTTAACTCAGGTTGCCCCTACCTATGGCAAGATGAGTTTATATAAATTCAACACGTATCTGTCTGATAGTCTAATTTTCAAGCTTGAAGTTTTGAAGCCAACCTGCATGTGTTCCATGTAACTGATGGCTGCTGATTTGTGGCCTTTTAAAAGTTTCCATGCGTCTCTGCTGTTGACTGCATAAGTCTGCTCTGCTCTTATAGCAGGGGGGTTACACTGTAAATTGCCTTTTCTCGAGCTATAAACAGTGCCATAGCTGTGTTCTTTCCAACGTCATCCCTGATGGCATGTGTGCAGGAGATAAACTCTTCATAGGAAAAATACCTTTGACCTTTAGTGGGTGTTAATTGGCTCAGTTAAATTGCATTGAGCCTTGACATGAGATGATGATTTTATCTGACTTGCTCCTTACTTAATAAGAATAGCTCCTGACTCCTGCCATGGACTTGCATGTTAGGTACTCGGAGATAGATCCTAGGGTCTTCTCATATTAGGTGTTTCTCACAACTGTTGGCTTTTTATGTTCTGGTTTTTTTTTGGGTTTATTCATTTGTGTATTAGGTCTTCCTTTTTTTCAAGGGAAAATCTAGAGGCTTGTGAGAACAGACTTGCCTAGAATCGAGCACTTCTTTATTTTTAGTTAGCATTTGCTTCTTTAGCTGCCGACTGACAAAAAAAAAAAAATCCTGAGGTCTTGCTGGCCACATTTACTTTTACAGAGTCGCGGGTAACCAGCAAAGTGATGCAAAATCTCCCAAGTAAAAATCTCCTTTGCACTTGCAATTGCAGGCCCTTCTGCTGCGTTGCACTTACCAATGCAAGTTGTGCTTATAAAAAATCCCACCTGATGTTTGTGTTTGACTGAAATGCTAAGCTGTTTTAGGGTGTGTGGTTTCCTCAGTACTAGCATTAGGGTATCTTGTATTGAGAATCTGGAGCTCTTTCCTACTAATCAATTTGTGGCATTTTTTGATGTTTTATTTTGTTTTTTCTTTTGTAAGTATTGGTTTTGAATATCATATTCAACTAGAATAAAAGCTTATATTGCTTAAATGTGAATCCTTTATTGCTTGTGTGAATCCTTTATTGCTCAATTGTTCACTAATGCTAAATTGAATTGGACGGAAATAACTTTTTTCTTTCTTTTTTTCTTTCACTTTTCTGGTGATCATTTAATTAAAAGTGCTGCTATCGGAGTCTTTGGGAACAAAGCAAGATGACAAGATTAGTTTTCTAATAAACTCACAAACTTTTGTTGAATTATTTTCATTAATTGAGGCTGCTTGTAATTTTAATGGAGCCGACATGCCCCAGATCTCCGCTTAACTACCATCGCTTAAGCTGCATCTGCGGGGACTGCGTTGTAGGTTCTGATCAGGAACTGCTCTGGAGCCCAGGCCTGCTAGAATTAAAATAAATAGATAAATAGATAGGTGTGGGAAGAGAGTCTTCTCCCTCAGATTTCTCCAAAAGAAAATCTTTTTTTTCTTTTCTTTTTTTCCCCCTTTTCCAGAAGATGGGCTGCTCGGAACAGAAGTTACAACGGACTAAGTTACAACTCAATTAGTATTTATCTGTAGCTCTTTAGAAGCATTTTCTTATTTTGTCCAGCACCCACACCTTTTGTTAATTAATAGCATTAGCTTATTTTAAAAGCACATGCTCAATTATACTTTTTTTTTTTCTTTCCCTCCTCCGTTTTTGGGGACGCTTCCCTTTATCTTGTCCATGTAATGCACTTGTCCTCACTCTGCTCCTCTTTCCTTCTGCTTGTCCGGTGCCCATCCCGTTCATCTGATACCTCAATGAGCCAGTTGCGCTCACTAACCTGACAGAAAACTAGTCAAGTTTAAACAAAAACCCAGCGTGGGGGCCAGGAGTGGGAAAAGGGGAGGGAGAGGCCCTGTGCGAGCAGGGGAGCAGTGGCCAGGGCTGCTCGTGCGCTCTCGTGGGGCTGCATCAAACAGCTCCACTAACCAAGCGGCGTGTGTTGTGGCTGCAAAGGGACGGGGGTAGAAAACAAGGTTGCTTTTCTTCTCCTTGGAGGGTGTAATTTGTACATAAAGAATTCAAGGAACACGGTTTGAAGATTTTTTTAGTGAAGGAACACGTCGTGAATTTAATTCAGTGTTCATGTGTGCTGCGTAATTGAACTTAAATATTTTTAATGATCTCTCATTTGCCTTATCCTTAGAGGCTCCTCTGAACTCAGTAAAACTCTCCCTTTGGTGTTTTCCCACTTTGTATAACAAAGAGGGGGGAAAAAGGGCACTTCAGTGAACCTTCATCCTTCTTATGTTGTGCTACTGATAGTGATCTGGATATAAAAGTGTAAAGAGGAAGCTTCTCATGTGTTTTCCCTTTCAAGCTAATAATTAGTACCATTCTGTGTGTTCTCTTTTCTTTTTCTTTCAGGATATGAAATGAACATTTTTTGTAAAGTTGTCATCTTTTGCTGAAAAGTGTTGATCTTCCTCCACTAGAGAATCCTTTAGCTATTTTGATAACTGGTCAAAGTAGAAAGATTGCAAGGTGATTTGTTATGA
The DNA here is from genome assembly GCA_032273925.1 of Rhynchotus rufescens. Classification (NCBI taxonomy): domain Eukaryota; kingdom Metazoa; phylum Chordata; class Aves; order Tinamiformes; family Tinamidae; genus Rhynchotus; species Rhynchotus rufescens. The sequence continues at coordinate 15,692 of JAVCKT010113989.1, forward strand.
GTAAAATGCTATTTAAAAGCTTTTGGATTGTAGCGTGGGAGAATTAAAACCCTCTGTCTGCACTTTCAGCCTCTGAAGGTGGTCAGTGCTCCCTGCAAAAAGGGAAGGAGTTTTTGCCATTTACTGCTACTCTAAGGATTGAAACAGTTTTTGTAAGTTCATACAGGATTATAAGTTATTTTAGTATTAATTTATTAAGGATTGTTGAATTAGCAAATTGTGACAGTTGTTAATTAGTTTCATAGGATGATTTGGGGGATGTGGGGAGAATTAATAGCCTTTCATGATAGACTTTCCATAAAGGCATACTACTTTTCTGATGTTTTCTGTTTTTTCTCATCACTGAGTATGTAGGAAGACGAGTCAAGATGTAAATGTGACTTCTCACTTAATGGAATCTTAAAATGTTTTAATAATGCAAGTTTGCTTGCATGAATAGGAGCAGGAAGGGATTTTGCCTCACAGAGGTGGTTTGCTTACCCTTGGCTTTATCCTAAGAAGTGAAATACCACCTTCTTAAGTTTATATCTAAAAGCTAACAGTGTGCTGATGGAGGCAGGGAATCCAGCTGTTCGAATCGTGCATTACACTTTGAAAATCCTCACATGGGAACATAGAATTGAGGTGGGCTTAAGATTCCAAGATTTTCATATTGCTCTGACACACCTTTATGCGTCCCTGCAGAAGATGCAGTGCTCTAACTCTTTCCTTTTCCGATATGTATCAGAGTCTGGCATCAGAGTCTAAAGACAGTAAAGAAGTCAGGATGTACAATGTTTGCTCCTCCTGAATTTCCCAATGTTCTTCATGTGTTTTCTAATATTCGCAGAAGGATTCTGCAGTTGTTCTTAATGAAAGGTTATTCTGCAAGGTGGTAGGGGAAAATTAACCTGATGTCTAAATTCCTCCCTGTTCTTTCTCTGTGTAAACGTGTTCTAGAGCCTTTTTCTTAGCTCTCTATTTTTATTTTTCAAGGCTGCTTTTGCTGTTGAACTTCCTATCTGAGTATGATTTGAATTGCTCAGTAAGAAAGCTTTAGCCCATGGCTTGGGTAATGGGGTTTATGATATCTCTGAGATTTTTTTTTGCCTTGCATAAGCTGGTAATCTGGAAGTTTAATGTTGTGAACCAATTGATCTCCAAAAGCAAAAAGCACAATATAAATGGCGATGCTTTATCCTTTATGTGTTGACTATAGAAAAATTAAATTATTCTCAGAGTAAGCTGTCCATTACGTAAAAGTCTCCTTACATACTGAAATGGCAGTACTTTCCAAGAATTTATCTATTTATTTTCAGTACAGATAGCTCACCTTGAGATAGCAAGGAAAACTGCTACCTAGATGTAGTATGCTTTATTTTCTGCCTATGATGAAGTGCCCTCCCTCCCTCTTTCTTACAGGCGTGGGAGGAAGATGTCTTTATATCTCAGTTTCTGTGTGACCTTCTTTTATTAGTAATATGACTCCTAGAAGCAGAGTTTTGATGACCTCTGAGACACACCATGATAGCGCGTTTGGCAGCGCTGAACTGCCATCAGACTTGATGAATAAACTTCCCATGTTTTTCTCCCGTTGTCTCTTTCCTTTTAAGCTAGGATCCCTGAGTGCTTCAGGATGGAAGGCACCTCAGCAGGTCTCCAGTGCAACCCCTGTCCCTTGCAGGCTTAGGTCTGTGGTTGCATCTCTTCTCCGGTGTCTAGCTTGAGACTTTAAAAAGTATCTGGAGCTTGCAAGGAAAGAGGTGATCTGTTCTCCTGTTTTCATAGTGTTGCCCCTGAGATGCAGATATCTGGGAAATGCTAATGGAGTAGATTTGTTGTGATTTAGCATATAGGTACATTTATGTTTACCTTAGAATTATTGCTGTTCAGGAATCAGTGCTCAAAACAGAACTCCTTGCGGGGGAAAAGAAAGGAAAATGTATGCTCCCATTAAATTAAAACACTTATATGTGTCTTTGTTGATGTGAACTGAAAGTTTTCCCAGCAAGAAACAGCTAGATTGCCATGAATCCAATGAAGAGCTTTAGATTACCAGCCGCATTGGCTTTGGAGGGCTTGGCTGTCTCGTCATCAGAGCGCTCAGAAAGTTGCCTGAAAAGGCAAATCCTTTGATCCAGCAGAGGCGCAGAGAACATAATGACATAAATGAAAAATTTGTGGACAGGCTATGCTTTTGATCACCAAAAACTGTGGTGGAAGAGAAAAAAACACCAAGTTTGAATGGTCAGCAGTCTTGACTGCAACAATCTACCTAATAAAAATGAAGTCATTAAATATCCAAGCAATCAGCATTGGCATTTACTAGTGAGAGCATTTTCCAATGTTGAAATCTGGTAACTTTTTAAATGACAACTCTCATCTTCACTGTTTGCAGCACAGCTCTGTAGTCCTTCACCTTTGGCTCTTTTCAAGGTACTACTGCCTGTAGTTAGAAGCTGATGAATATTTATTTAATCTTAACTGAATTCTGCGTTACACTCTGAATGCAAAATTGACTATTTTTTTTGTTTGTTTGGAGTTTCCTGGAATCTACTGGGGTAAATGTTTTCCAAATGTTCATGATTTTGATTTTTTTTTTTAAACTCATTGGGGAAAGAAAAAAAGGTTAGTAGGTGGATAAACTGCAAAAAAGATCAGACAAATTGTCAAAAAACAAAGGAAGTTTGTGGTAGGAAAAGCTTTTCAACATGGATTTTCTGGCTCTTTCTTGATTTTACCTTGTTACTGCGCTGTTGAAGCCTTAATGCTGAAATCCACAGCTCTGTGGGGTCTCTAGTCTTCTGCACGTCAGTACTGAAGGGCTGCATTGAAAACTGGGGCTAGGCATCTCACCGTCTTCATTTGGAAAAATGTGGAACTCCCAATGAGAATAACTTATGGAAAATAAAAGCTTATTTTAAATGGCTTGGTCACCTGCGCAGACTTTTCTTATTAGTATTTTAGGAAAGGACTAAGATTTTAAGGTGACATCACGTTACTTTAAATAAGCAGTGGTTGATTTGGTTGATTTTGTTTAGTATTCTTTCTCTCCAAAAGTCTACCCTAATCTCTCTTCCTCTTCTTGTTTTTGCAGTTAGAGACTCCATGGTTCTATAGAAACTCAATTTTTTTTCTCTCTAGTTTCTCTCATATCCTGAAAATTAAGTAGTAATTATCATATAATTCAAGACTGCCTCAGAGTGACGCCTATTTATGATGCGTTGTTTTTTCTGGCTTTATTTAAAGCTTTGTTGCTTAAAAATTGCGTCGTTTGCTGGTCATTCGTGTGTCTGTGTGTCCTTCATACATACAGTAATAACTTATTTCCAAGGGAACTGTATCAGTGCCAGTAACTATTCAGTTGTCTTCAGAACTGTCTCTATTTAGGCAACAACAACAACAAAAATGGCAAGATCTAATTTAACTAATTGGGCTAGGATTTTCTCCTGTTTGAATAGTTTTGTACAAAAACAATGATTTACATGTTTTCCAGGGGAGACAAGCGTGCTCTGTTTTGCCAGGAACCCTTTCTGTGAACTCTTCTTTGGGATTTGATAGCCTCGAGAGGATTCACGCTGCTGCGGAAGGCATTTCCCAGTCACTGACTGCGCAGTTGGCTTCTCGGATAGATGCAGTAGCCTGTTGTGCCCTCTCCTAAAGCTGCTCTCTTTTCCCAGTGGGAAACCTGCGTGTAATGCTCCATTTAGCAAAGAGCACGCAAATGATGAACAAGCTGGCAAAATCCATCAGGGAAGTTTGACTGCTCAGTTATCCACCTTTGTTTTTGCGCATTTTGCATCCTTCATAAATTACCTTTGTAAGCAGTTTTTAATATGAGTATTCAAGTAGTACTTCTAGCCTAATAGGTAAAAGATACATATTTATCGTACAGTTTCAGTACGTTCTGAAAGCATGAAAGGAGCAAATCTGTTTAAAAAGCATCCAATTAGTCTGTTGTTGTCAAGAGAGGCAACAAAATTCAAGTTGCAGGTTTTGATAACAAGTAGAAACACTGTGCTGCTTCTAATGGAATGGACAGTAGTTTTCCTATCATCAAGAGGTTTTTATTTTAAAGAGCCCCCCACCATATGTATGTTGAACAGACCAAACTATAATAAAGAATGGTCAGAAAAGAATGATGAGAAAAGCAATCGTATTTTCCATTTTACTTTTGTATCCCTATCTGAAGGATTTTGGTAGCAGCTGATGCGAATTGGTAAAATCTAAATGAAACCCAGAACAGCTCCCAACTATTGGGATAGATTTGGCACGGACTGAAAGTTCAACTTCCACTCTCATCAGAACAGTCCTGTAGAAGTCCAAGCTGAAAGAGGTTTTTATGGCGAAAAATTAACATTCGGTTAATGAATTGTTGTAAGTGGGGATAATTTTTGATATTTTCTTTTTAAAAAAAACCCTCTACATATGGCGAAACATTCGGCTGACGCATACATGAGTTAAAAGTACATGGTGACATTAAAGTGGGCTTTATGCTCCTTGTACTCGTAGCTGCGTTGGCCTCCAGAAGCGTTATCCCGAGCTGTGGTTTGCCCTGGTTTCCCTCGCTGAGGGAGCGGGATGAGCGTGCGCGCTCGCGGCGTCCGCTCTCCCAGCCACCGGCCTCCGCTCTCCCAGCCACCGGCCTCAATGGCGCCCGCCGCCTTTGTGGCGGCCTAAATGGCGCCGCCTTTGCGGCCTGGTGGCGCCGGCGTCGCCGGCCGCTTTGCTGGCCTCCCGCCCCGTCCCTTCCGTGGTCCTCTCAGAGCAACGCGTTGGAGGCTGCTGCAGTCTGTGTGTTAATGAACGTGACCCAGGCTGATCCCCCAACGTGCTGATTTTTGGCGCTGCTGCGAGAAACAAATTGCTTCGACCTGGAGGCCTGGTCGCGACTCAGCAGCTGGCCTGGCTGCTGCCTTGTACCCCAGGTACCTGCGTAGCCAGGCGTGAGGCATCTGCTCTCGTGTCTCCTCGGAATAATTCATGAAGACCTAGCACATCCTCTGGACATAAAAGTAGGAAAGCTGTAAATACCTGATTATGAAATAGAAATGCTTGCTGCCACAGATGGGCTTGAGATCACAGAACCATTGAACCCTTAAGGTTGGAAGGAACCTTTAGGGATCATCTAGTCCAACCCCCCTGCACATGCAGGGTCACGTGGAGCACATGGCACAGGGATCTGTTTTGACATTTTGCTTTTTTTTTTCCTTCCCCCACCCCTCGCCCCGGGAATCAAGATGCTCACCTGTAGTTATCCCAGTCCCTAAATAGCACATGCCAGAACTTACTGGGCTGCAAACAATATTGTCGTTGGTCTTTATGGGGATGGCACCAAACAGGCTGCTAACCAAAGAGGCAGGTGTTCGGAAATTAGGATTCTCTCATCCAGGGTCATATTTGAGCTGATTTAGTTTGAACTTATGTGCCAGAGAGCTACGGCATGCACTCAGACCATATGCTCTGGGCATTTGGAGCACTCGAGTACATGGATCTGGGGAGGCTTGTCTCTGTTAACACTTGCTGTATCATGTAGTGACAAATACAGTATCCAATTTTCTGGTTTACTTTTTTTCTGACTTTGGAGGTATTTTCTTTCATCTTTTCCATCAGCTTTCCCGCTGCTGTACTTCTCATGTTTGGAAAGGTTTCCTGTATGGCCTTCCTATCTTGCCATGTATGATTTTGATGAACACGAAACAAGGAAAAAATTACCCATGAGAAATTACCTCCTGTGACAGACTTCGACACCACTGTGCTGTTGGATGTGTTCAGTTTTGTCCTTGCTCCTTTACTAGCCAGTGGTGAGTGAAAGTGAGGTTTCTGTCTCTTACTTTGTTCCATTTGTGCTGCACCTGATGCTTTCTAATCACTAAATCTCAGAAGAAGAAGAGATTATAGCCCACTTCTGGGAACTTTTAGTTAATGCCAAGTGTTTTCTGTAGTCCTTTTTTTGGTAATCGATCAGCTAATTGCTCCTCTTTTGAAAAGACTTGCTCTTTGTTTTAAGTCCCAGTGAAATATGGTTACTTGGTTCTTCATGCTTTTTTTTTTTGCCTTGTGTTTGGAGTTGGAGCTTCTGGGCCGTGTCACTTCTCAACCCGTTCAGTAAAATCCCTTCCAACTGGTTTCAGGTGTCTGTTGAGTGTGTGTCCATGGATTTTTGCCCGTCTTTTATGTTAGGTGGGGCATGGCAGATCAAAGCATATGCCCATCTTGCCCAAGATAATCTCCATCACCCTTATGCTCTGGTCTCTGCTGTTAATTACCTCGATTAACTTCACTTCTCCTCCCTCAGGATCCCTTGCTCCAAACTGAAATGGAAACAGTGGCATCGAGATGTCCCCATAATGAACCTAAGTAACCGTGTAATCTTATTATGGAATCTCTCATCTTTGCTTTTCTCTCTCACTGCCTGGTGGACTTGCTCATTGCATCATATCTAAAATTAGATGAAAATCTCCCTGGGATCAAGCTGACTTTTCCCCATCCCCCTGCTTTGTCCCCTGCTTTGCCTTGGTGTGCAAGGGCCTCCTCTCCAGTACCAGATAGTTTTTATCCACTTAAAATGTCCATCCAGTTGATG
>JAVCKT010114118.1:0-22220 GCA_032273925.1 Rhynchotus rufescens
TTTTTATTTTTTTTTTTTTTTTTTTTTTTTACACTCTTAGATTAAAAAATGCTATTGAGGAACTCAGCAGCCAGATTTTATCTGCACGTAGCTGGCTGGAACAGGAACATGAGAAGATAGAGAAAGAGCTTGTACAAAAAATTGACCAGTTCTCACTGACTGTTAAGGAAAACACTGTAAGTTTCAATAAAAGTGTTTAGTAATATTTCTCTGAAGGTACACAAAAGCATTATTAACACCAATATAAGGTAACTGACCTATTTGAGTGGATCTTTCAGGATGCGTATAACTTTTCCCACTGAGATCAAATATAATTCCTATTTTTATAACACAGTTTTCAGAATGTTGACGTAGCTTGAGAATCTTGAAATAAATGTGAACGCTTTTAAACACATCAGTATTTTAGCCTACAGTAATCAGGCCAGTTTAAGATTTTATGAAACAAAGTGCAATTCCTTAAACTTTTAAATTTCACATAGGAAATTATTATTAACACCTATTGCATATCTGGAAAAGATCACTCTAATTTCATACGCAGAGCAACGCATTAAAATTAATTTTCTTGGCACCAGGAAATGAGTGAAAGGGCTATAGAAATGAAATTCAACCAAATGACAGAGAAAATTGATAAAATAGAAGAACTACAAAAGATAACCATGGAAGCACATGAAGCAAAACAGACCGAAGAAAAGATAAATGTCCGTATCAGCAAACTTCAAAGTGAGATTAATGAAGACATAAAAGAAATGAAAGCTGAAGTCAATGCTGGTAGGAGCACATTTAACAAGTTCTTTATTCTGAATTATGGTGACTGTGCTTGACCTATAATGTTTGGCAAAATGTGTTTGATTGCACCAAGTAGTTCGAAGTCTGAAGGGGACAGATGGGATGGCTGCCCATGCCTGGGGCATCCAAAAGGGTTTTCCCTAACTTTGGAACGCACAGGAACATGAGGTGACATCTTGTCAGCTGCCCCCTTTCCCGCACCATTACAGAATGTACCAGGGGTATTTCCTTGCTGTCACACTTGCCACTCACTCACAATTAAAGTCCTATTTTTCTTGTGGAATTTTGCTATCCTTCTAGTGTAAATATGACCTGTTATGGTAGAAAGTGTCCTGCTATTAATTCTCATGCTCTTTTGATTAAAACTAATTGAACTTTCATCTGCCATTAGGATTTGCAGCTATCTATGAAAGCATCGGGTCTCTACGGCAAGTTCTAGAAGCAAAAATGAAGCTCGACAAAGATGAACTCCAGAAGCAGATCCACCAGGTGAAACAGGAGCTTCCAGCATGGGCAGAGGCTGGGCCGTGACAGCTGGTTGTGTCCGAGAGCAGCTTGTTTAATGTCTAAATAACCAGGCTACAACGTTGTTCCAGTGTGTAGCCTGGCTGAAATGCATGTACCAAATGACATGCTGCTGCCTCCAGGTCTGTGTGTTGCTCTAGGTGACAAACACAAGCTCCCAGTAGACCAACTGACAAGAGCCTTGGTGGCCCTCGGGTGCTGCTCTGCCACTGCACTACTCCTGCTGGGTTCTGGACATCTGCAGCTGTGTGAAATGGAGTAATCTATTGCTGAAGCTGGCACCTAATTTGCTGAAGGTGTTACCACCAGTTCTGTAGGCTTCAATGGGCGGTTATATGCTTATATATATAAGCATCTGCACTCTCACTGGTATTTTTTCTTTTTAAGAACAAGTTGGTATCACTTGTTTAGGATCAGGTTGGCAAGGTGCTCTGTCTCAACATGGATTACTTTGAGGTCCTCGAAGTCAATGGACATTTTTACAGTGACTTTCTACACTGACTTCCTGCGAAACAGAATTGGCACTGACCAGACCCCTTCTCAAAACCTAGAAACCCTTAGAAAACCTTCGTTTAGTTTTACAACTATCCTGTGTGTGCGTGTGTGTGTGCGTGAACTAAATAGTGTTATATAATGTAGTTGTAGAATAAAATGACTCATGAGCAACATAATAAATTTGTGTATTTAAATATTGCGATCTTTCTAAATCGGAAGATGAGATGGGAGATGAGGTAAGGGATCTATATCCATATACAAGGGACTGTGGCATGTGTTTGTCCCAAACCTGAACCACCCGCCTGGCATCTCTGGTAGCAGGAGGGAAAGGGCAGGCCAGCAGGGTTGTGCAGAAAAAACAAGGAAAACGAGTGGAAAAAAGCTTCACAAAGCACGCAGGAAATGGTGAAAGAAAGAAACGAAGAGCTAAGATGGAATAATGGGGTGAGCGAATGGCACCCTCTACAGCAAAGCCTGGGAAGGGCACAGGCTTCCAGACTACAAGAAAGCTAAACATTATAGAAATGAACAATATTATAAAACACTGCATCGACAAGAATTGACACATTTATTCACTTGCCACAATTTATGCTCCTGCCTGCTTGCTGCATTTTAGTTATTTTGGACAACAGAAAAAGTAAATTGTTTTGTTTTTCCCCTTCAATTTCTCTCTGTTTTTCTGGTTTTCTGCCCAAGCTAGACCTACACCTTCTTGTCTGCCTATTCTGCCACGGACTGTTCATACTCCTGCTCCTCCTCCTGAAACAGTTTATGCTGGAGACTGTTTTTTGTTTGTATTCCCCTAATACTCCAAATACTTTTGGGCTGTCCCAGTTCACTTTTTTACTACGACAGCTTTCAGCAGTGTGAGATAAAGAGAACACATGAGTAAGGCTGCAATGCGCTACATAGGAGGCTGAAACATCCTCATGATTTAATCATAAATTGCAATTCAGAAACGGTTTCTGAAACCAGAAGCTTCCTCCATCTTTCTTTACCACTTTACAGAAATAAGGTGTAAATGTAACTGTGCAGTTGGAAGCTGCTCTGAGCAGAACAGGCAGCAAAGCAACACTCTCAAAGCTCCGAATTCCCAACAGAAATCACAGCTGGGAGAAGAAAACGGCGAAGGGACACCAGGGTTTGTGATGTGTCTTTTAGAGAGTCCTCTTTCCTCAATGTCACACACTTGAATATCTAGGCTCCAACTCCAAATAACCTTAAGTTAAAATCAAACCAAATGCCCTCTAAAGTGATAAAAACAGCTGACACTGCTACGTTACACAGACAGTACCAAGCTCCTGGTCTCTACAACGGACCTTAACTTCTTCTGGTTTCACTTCTAAGTGGTTTAGACCAAGATGATACTGCAAGTGCAGGGCGTTTTCCGGAAGGAAAGGCGAGAACTGCTGGGTGCCTTATCACCACTTCTCTTTTTTATTTTTTTATTTTTTCTTCTTCCTGAGTGTTATTTAGAGCAAGGAAAGGCAGCAAGTGAAATGGATGGTCTCTGTCCCTGCTCACGGAGAGGAATGTATTTCATAATGATCTTGTCCTTTCTAGGAGAAATAACAGGTAGTATACGTTTTCTCATTTCTCTCTTTGGCAACCTGCTCCTTTGCTTCTTTTTACGTAATCTATACTGCATATATATTGCATATGCCTTGGTCAAGTGTCTTACGCACTTAGGTCTTATCCCCGCGCTGCGGACAACAACTCTTCCCTGCTCCAAGGAATTTGCAGAGGAGAAGGGGCAGCTCGGCTGGCAGCCAGGGAGCGGGTGCCAAAGGGGAGCTCCCGGAGGCCTGGCAGCTCCGTGCCCGCTCCCAGGCACCAGCACGGAGAGCCACAAGCTCTCCAGGGGGATGGGGCATAGGGAGCCGCGAGCAGCAACTCCTCTGTCTCCGCCAGTTACCTCAACCGAGCGTTTTCACAGCCGTCTACACAAACACGGGCAGAATAATTTCAAATGTTTTCATTCCTCTTTTAAAAACAGTTCTCTTACTAGGCTATTACAAAGTAGAGAGATGTAAAACTCCAAGTACTCTGCCTGAATACATACACAGATGCAGCACTACTTAATATTTGCTGCCGGCTGTGCAGACTTCACGCATGAGGACTGACCAACTAAAACAGCCTCATTTCCTATTTTTTTTTTTTTTTTTTAAGAATATTGAAATGTGCTGTTGGCTGCATTTTGGATACATGCTCCATAAAATACTCATAACGAAGCCGGCTCGAGTTCTGCAGTCAGCAGTGATGCATTAGTCATGTTCTGCATAGAAGCAGTTTCAACTGCCTGTTTGTTGGCAAGATCAGAAACTGCATTTACGCCTAGCAAGACACCAAAAGACAGCTGGCTACACCTGCGACTCCATAAATACAGTGTATGACTGTGCTAAAATCAAAGATATCTTATATGGGATTTTAAACTAAAGAAATACCTGGGTTTTTTTGGTTTTTTTTTTTTTTTTTTTTTTTTTTGTTTTTTAATCTTTAAATTGCATTTAGTATCATTAATGTGATCAGAAACATCCACAAAATCACTTGACTAAAAATACCAAGTAGTCACCCAGTATCACACCATCATTTTGTAAATTTAAGTGATGCCATTCACTACAATGCATGCTACAATCGAAGAGTTCAGAAAGTTTGATCTTAAAAATGCCACCCAAGAGGAATACCGCAGCTTCCTGGGGAGGCCAGGATCCTTCCCTACAATGGCAATGCCGTTGGTTGTTTTGACAACATAAATTTTACGTTTTTAAAGATTTGGCTGTTTTTAACAGATGATTTTGCTTTATTAACCACGAATATTCGTAACAGGTGAGACTTTCTTTTACCAGCAAGAGCATGGAAATCTCGTACTTCACTGCAAACGGCCAGCTACCACAGAAAATAAGAGAATACATTGGTATAAGACAGATGACAGTATGCTACGATTCAGCCTAATTAACTGCTCCGCCCAATGCACGCACTCGTGCCCAGAGACAGTCTGCGACACCTTGGAGGTGACCCACAATTTGTCCAAAGGGGCCATGTTTGCATGTGGAGCCACTCCAAGCAGTGAAGCACCGCCGACCTCCCTGCTGTTCAGCAACGCATCTCACTGCAGGCACTACAGCTTCTTCCTTGCACACACGAACAGCGGATCAGGTGAGGGATGCTCTTTATTAAGACCTATTTCTATGTTTCTCTCAATAAGCTCACCTCCAGCTTGGAGGCTAATAAATTACATTGGTGAGTCTGTATTAAAGAAGAGCTAATTACAGAAAATTGTTCCGTGGCAACAGCTAAAACACTTTCTTAGAAGGAAAAATTCTTCTTCTTCTTCTTCAAAAAAAAATCTATCTTGGTACGTTTATCTAGACATGAAGATTTATCCAACTTAGATACGAGAAAGGAAGAGGAGAGAAGGAGCTTAGTAAGGGTGAACGTGACTGAGACTTATGAAATGTAGGAAGAGACACCAAAAACATGGAATCTAGCAGAAATGAGAAAGCCGGATAACTGAAGGAAGAAAAGTGAGCCATGACTTAATAATTTGATTTAGAAAAAAAAGCAGCTTTAAGCTACAAATAACGCAGCATCAACAGTCTTGTTTGAGCTTTGCTTTCTGAATTCCTGCACCCACAATGAGATTTTTGTCCAGTCTTTTAGGTCTTTTTCACTGGCAAATGGAAAAATAGCATAAAGGTTTTAAACAGTTTTGGACTAAGCCTGTGAAATTCTTCCCAATGGATGAACTAATGAAGACTGCTGCTCACTGCCCATCCAGAGCACTCTTGAGAGGCCTGGCATCAAAAAGGAGCTATGTGTTTTTGCTGGTTAACGGTGCAATGGAAAATTGGTCACTTAAATTTCAGATAGTCAAGCCTTTCTTCTCTATAGCAAGTGAAGTAATCTAGATGTACAAGCAAATGGCTGCTGTCCTCCCACTGCACTATTTCATGTCTAGTACAGCTGGACTGCCTTAGGTAGCTGGCCTTAAATAGCTGTTTTCTTATTTCTCAATCTTCTACAAGCTTATTAAATGTTCTTAGAGGACACTGACAGCAGGTTAGTCCCATTTAAGATCTGAGACTCGTAGAAGAAATAACGCCCTGGGCCTCCTTCAAGTGCAGGAAAGGGCCTGGCTGGCCCAGGCCGCTGCCTGGAACTCGTTTAACCCCATGGCAGGGTCACTTCACGGGGCTTTGCTCCTGCGCTGCACGCGGATTGGCCTGGGCTAATCATGGAATACATACCACAGAAATATTTTATCCAAATTACATGTAAATTGTTGTTTCAGTTGTGCTCAAGATGGCGTTTGTTTGTCACATAACTCTCACACTTCTCAAACTATTGCTAGAGAAGTCTTGTCTGCAATATCTGTTGTGTATTTTTCCCCTTTGTTTCAGAGAGGAAGAGGCCTGACAACATTCAGGTAAAATCACAAACCTCTCTCATGTTCAAAGAAAAAGATAATATCACCCTGACTTGTGATTTTCACACTAGCAACTCAGGGCAGAACTTTATGTACTGGATCAGAGTCAGTAAAACAAGTGAATGTCTTTTCTCTGCTACAACTGAAGACCTGTCCCCGAACTTGGCTATTAAGCAGCACTGCTGCATTGCCCAAGACATCCAGGGAAGACTGTTTGCCACTGCGGACTTCAATTCTACTCACAAAAGCCTCAGCATCACTATTGCGAACACCACGAGTGCTGACAGCGGGCAGTACTTATGTGTTGTTGCTGTGTGGCAGAGTGGCAGATATGAGTGGCACGTTGCTAGTAACTGGACAGTGGCTGCTCAGAGGGACGCAGCGGCAGGTAAGTTGTCCCGTGCTCCTAACAGCCTGTGCGGGAACATCTGCACTCTGCAGAGAGCGGCCCTTGCCTGGCTTATACACTTGGTACCACGGCATTAAAGTAAGCCACATATAATCCTACATCTGGATAACGGGATCAAACACATAGTGAGTCATTCAAAAATTATTCATTTCCTAAGATTACTCTTCTTCCAGGGAATTAATCACTCATTTAAATAACTTAAAGGAGAAAGCCGTTCTACATCTTGAAGTGGCAGCATACCAGGGACCATTTCATGTTCAATGCTTTGTGGATGATTATTCATCGTATCACATATAAAATTAACTCCAGATATGAAAAAAAACCCCACCTGTTTGCAAACAAAGGAAAATGAACAACAGTGGTAATGGTTTATGATCTATCTATATTCTTTTAAACGACAACTGAACAGAATAAGGAATTAATTAGAATAATCTGAGCGGAGATGATTGCCTTTCACTATCCTGTTACATGATGGAAACACATCTTTAACCCAGATATATGTAAACCTTTTTAAGAAAGCCAAAGTCAAACCCTACTGAGGAAGCGGCTGTAAGCCTGAGGCCTCAGAAAGGGGCAGGCTGCAGCAGGGCAGGCGGGTTGCACAGAGCCTCCACCTTCCCCATCTTCCTAACACAGGGTAGAAAACAGAAAGCTCCTGCTTGACCCCCTGCTCTACCCTCAACACACTTCCCGCCATTCCCTACATACCCTAAGTGCCAGGGATCTCCAGAAACACCATGGAGAGGCTGGATTTTCAACCTTGCCAGGCTGACAGCAAAGCCAAACTACGGTGCCTGGGGCATGCACAGGGACGAGCTTAAGATGCCTCTAAAAGAGCAGTTCTCACTCCTTTTGTCAATTTGTGCTACGTGGAGCAATGTATATATTGGACACCATCCTAAAGCAACCCTCAAAGACACGATGGTATCACAGCTGTGAATATTTATTTTCTTGGTCATCAGTGTAGATAAATGTAATAATTAATTTAAAAATGAGGAAAATTTGCTACAGAAATCAAGTTAGTTCCTCAAATATGATACTTTGCAGTCATCCATAATAAGGATACACATTATATATGTAAATTATGCTCAAAGCAGATAAACATCAAATGATCACTTGCAAAACACTCCAGAGGAATATCTTGATTCAAATGTCACTACTGATTCATATGTTAAAAATATAATCAATTTTATTTAGCTATGCAGTGGTATATCATCTCTGGAGCTGTAGCTGGGATTATTTTTCTCAGCATAATAGTAGGACTGATCCACCTGAAGATACTCAAATCAAAAGGTAAGAACTGCGTTCGATCATTCTCTTGTTAAAAAAAGGACCTTAATTGGAAAGAATATTTTAATTACTAATGCTTTATAACCTGCTTTATCCATTTCAGGGAAGAAAACAACCACACCATTTACCAGGTACTGCCATTAAATGACATATCTAAGGGAGCATCAAAAGTTATTTTTAAAGTTACCTACACAGCATATAGAGTGACTACAAACAGCTCTTCTTATTCTTGTTTTAGAGATCGTGATACTGTTGGAATGACGGAATATGAATGTAAGCATAAAGTTTTGAATGAACATTTGATGTGATCATCTTCAGAGTATCTTTTCCTAAATGCATTACAGATTTATCAGGGTCTGTCTCAACGGGAGGACACAGGGTAGCTGTAGTGAGAATCTGGAAGACAGATGCTCTTTAGGATGACTTCAAATATCTATGTTACCAGGAAAGATTAAGTGAGCTGGGCCTGTTTAGCCTGGCAAAGAGAAGGTTGAGAGGGGATCTGATCAACATGTAAAAATACCTGAGGGGAGAGTATAAAGAGGAAGGGGCCAAACCCTTCTTGGTGGTGGCCAGTGACAGGATAAGGGGTAATGGGTATAAATTGAAACACAGCAAGTTCCATCCCCACATGACAAAGAACTTCTGAACTGTGAGGATGAGAGCCCTGGAATAGGCTGCCCAGAGAGGTTGTAGAGTCTCCTGCTCTGGAGATCTTCCAAACCCACCTGGATGCCGCCCTGTCCACGTGCTCTGGGTTTCCCTGCGGGAAGAGGGGGTTGGACTAGATGATCTTTAGAGGTCCCTTCTAACCTCAACTACTCTGTGATTTGTGATTCTTCACTGATTTTCCTGACGAATGCCTCTGAAGAACAATGCTAATTAGCTTCCAAAGTGATTTAAAAATAAGTATTGATGTAAAGATGATGCAGAGATGACCCATAAAGGAAATCCCGCAGAACAAGCTGTTGCTCAATAGCTGTTCACAACTGCTCCAGACTTGTCTGCATAGACAAGCTCTTAGTTCACTGCTTAGTTCACATAATGCCAATTCTATTTGACAATTAAATACCTGCTAAGAAGATTATTTAAGCAACCTGTAGAATATCTGAGAAAGTCAGTACACATAAAATATTACAAGAGAATTGGAAGACGTGGGTTCCATTTTTCTCTCTCTGCCTCCTTTTTGCCTTTTAAGGAATCTCTCTGTCCCTGGTGTTCATTCCCCATGTAGAGGAATGATGTAAGGTCTTTGTAAGATCTTACATCTTTGTAAGATGCAGGATCACCAGCAGGGAGACCAAGAAGATTTTCTAGATGAGCATTTCACAGACACTCAGTATTGCAGTCAATACACTACTGTTGGCGCCTCGCTAAGCTCTAACTCAGAGCAGAAGACAGTCCAAGCACTTAGGAGGGGTGGGGAAGATCATCTCTGTGCTACACTCAAAAGGGGATTTTTAAAAATATATATCAAAATAATATCAAAGTATCAAAACATAAAGTAATATCAAAATAAATTAATCAATTTTAATCACGTGAAGTTCATTAATTCTTTTGTTTTTTACAGGTTCCCCATATGCAGTGAGTAGCAGCAGTGACATGTACAGAATGGAGACCCTTTATTCCTCAACAACAAGCACTTCTGCAGAGCCAAATGGAACCTCTTCTAGCCCAGAAGACAGCAGGGCTCCTGGACAGGAAGCAGACATTTATACGGTCTATGCGCTGCTGAATAAATAGCTCTTTCAGATACCTTAAGATAAGAAGGTGAAAATATTACTTTTGGCAAATTATACAGCGGTCTGTGTGCTATGCTGGCTGGATATATTAGCTTTAGCGCTAAGAGTGTCTGCAGCTTCACAGACCAACATGCTTCGAGTACACAAATTATCTGACAGTGTTTGTTACTATAGCAATGTGGAAAGTTTACTTCTTTTCTGAAGAAAACTGCGTTACAGGCTGTATTTCCGGCTAAGAAAGCTCACAGAACAGAGCATGACTCACTTGGTGCAGACCTCTTCCCAGTAACACACAGGAGGAAGGTGGTGACCCCTTCGAGGGGATGGGGAAGCCAGGGCGGCGCTGGCAGGGGCAGCTCCCTCGTCAAGGGCCGGCTGCGGGCGCTGCCTCCACTGGGCACCTGCGCTGCTTTTGTTGTGGGACACTGCCCACAACACAGCAGGATAGGGGAATGTTGGGCTGCCGATTTCAGCAGCCAGGGTTCCCTAAAATTGCTTCCTGGAGAAGTCAAAATATTTCATTATGACATACAGGAAGAAAATGGTTTCTGATTTTTAGTTTAATAATTAAGTTTCTGTTTGAGGTGTGACTTAGGTTTTATTAAGGCACAGTACCCCCCTGAGATTGCAGAGGCATCTACAGAACTAGGTAGAGGCCGGCGCACGGAGCAGCTTCACAGAGGAGGAAGTTCCCAGGCAGAGGCTCCCTCCCCATGGCTGCCGAGCCCTGGGCTGCTGCTGAGGCCCAACCTGCCCGGGAAGCCCCTGCTCCAGGGGCTGCTCCCTTCCTGCCACGGAGCCGCCCCGCTCCTGGCTGGGGCAGGGAAAGCCCTCAGCCCTACATCTCATTCCAGCTCCCCAGCTGATCTCTACCCTCGAGGGCTGAGGGAGAGCCAGGGAAGAAGAGGAAGGAGAGACGCTTTTTTGCACAGTCATAGAAATAGAAGCCAGCCCCACCATCCACTGCTGAGTCCTACTTCAGTCAGTTAATGCCATTTAACGCCCTTTCAGTTTCTCCCAAGGGCCATTTTCAATGCCACTGAAGTGGCCACACTTTTGTTACCTGCAGCCTACAAACGAGCCCAACCTCACTGGCTTTGTCCTCTCCTTCCTGGGCTGCCCTTCCCCACAGCACCATCAGCACCATGCAGGCACCTATCTCACTTGCAGGCTTGTGCAGTCTCGCTAGCGCCCCGTAAAGAACAACTTAAAATATTCAATAACTGAGTATCTTAAAACATGTGTGTGTATATGTATATTTAACACTGAATTTCAGATTTGGGATTTTAGCACATGGCAAGTTTGTTACGTTATATAAACTATGAAGGGAATAAGAACTAAAAGAAGAGCTTTTAAACTGAAAAAAAAAAAAAAAACAGACAGCAACAGAAGACAACAGAAGTTAAGAAAAGTGTTATGCTATGCCATGCTCTGTAAAGACAAATGCTAGCTTGTTTGTTACTATAAACAATAAACCATATTTATTTCACAGAGATCTTACAGGGATTGGTCACTTTGTCCCTTACGGTGCTCAATACACAAGCAGTGCCTCATATACCTGCCTTTGGGAGACTAACCTCACTGAAACGAACGCAGCAGCTTGCTGTTTACAGTGAAGTTTCCTTATGCTCTTGCATGTATAATGTTTTATGTGGCAAAATAAAAGGGTTGCAGGTCCTGCCAAAAATTCCCTGGTCTCTTGCCACATCATCAGCAAAGTCTCAGCCACTACTTAGGCCCTGGAGCTTCCAGTTATCATGGATAAATGAGACAAGGATGGGCTAATGCAACAATATCCCCAATATCCCTGTTAATTTGTGTTATCATCGCTCCATAACCCAGAGTGAAAGGAGCCAAGGAAAGCACAGTTAATACTACAGACATCGGAGGCAGCAGAACTCACGATCTGGGCCCATCACAGCTTAATACCTTTAGCTTTGCACTCTTCTCAGCAAAAGAAGTATCCAGCAGCAAACTGTTTATTTACAGTCATCAAGTTGCCCTTTCTGTTTTATCCCTAGCACTATATTAAATAATAAATAAAAAGGAAGAAGTGAAGTAAGGAATTATTTTTTATTCTGTCCCCGAAGCCCTGCAGCCACCAGATGTCACTGCTATTCTTGCCAAGTAGGAGAAACCAGCTAGGTGGCTCACGTGCAGGAACCAACAGCTCTGAATAGGATTTTAGCAGGCAACGAGCACTTAGGAAAATTGTATTGATTATTCTGGTAAGTCTAATTATTCCCCTAAGTCAAAATATCACATCTTATGGACAGCAGTTATTAAAACAGGGTCATGATCAAGAGTAAATGCAGACACTCCGCTAAGCGCCGGCGTCTCCGTGGCCGACAGATGCTGCATCGGGGTCCAGAGCCCTCCTGCACCAGCACCGCCTGCCCCGCAGCACAGCCCAACCAAGCAGGAGGAGCTCCATAATTAAAACGTAGGAATTGGATACACAAGATCCAACTGCAACAGAAGCCAGCAGGGCCTCACACATTTCATAAGGATTGTGAAGCTGCTCCTGCTTGTCGCTGGTGCTGAACAACGTCCTCACTGAGCTCCTGTGTGAAGAAACGAGGAGTCAAGATAAACTCTAAGCCAAGGGCTCAGGAAAGACCACTAGTACTACAAGACAACCTACCTGCCCATACCCTGGCAAGGTCAATGCAGTATTACGTTCTTAAAAACAGCAAAATTTTTGCAAAGATGATCATCAGAAAGAAGATGGAGAAAGAAATTAAAATATGTCTACGCTCACTTGAGAGCCTGTCTTGCTTTGGCCTATCTAGAGAAGCAAGTCCAACCAGCAGCAGAGGGCCTGCAAACACACCACAATGAACTGCAAACGCTGCACAAGCTCAGCTGTCACCCACACCCCCTCACAGAGCTTGTAATGATAAATACTGCAACTTCAAAGCATTCGTGTAATTAACATCTAAAGCACATCTTACATTTGGCATGTAATGTTTGCTGCTATATTCATGACAGATTTAGTTTTCACTGTGTAAGACCTGTACATTTTCACTAGTGTCAGGCATTTTAAATGCTTGAATCACGAACAACGTGCCTGACAGTATAACCGAAGCCACAGTTACAGCATCACACAGTCCCAGAAGAGTCTGTACTCAGAGTGCCTGGAGAGTTATTCGTGAAAAATTACTACTAGCTAAATCACGATCTCTGCACTAGTTACAAGAAATAGTCTGTGCATACAGATGTATTAATACAGTTGCTGCAAAAGACAAAAAGGAAATGCAAAGAGATGAGGCACTTAGGGACAGGTATAACCAGTTTGGTGCGGAAGGGTTTATGGTTGGACTCAATGATCTTGGAAGTCTTTTCCAACCATAGTGATTCTATGATTCTATAATATTCTCAATGCACATTAGCTAAGTACACTGCTATCACTTGGCTCTATAATAAAAATTAACTTTATAATATCCTTATTAGGTAATATAACATTTAAGGTATAGGAAATAGCACACTATTAACTTAAGCCATCTTCCAAGCTCACACAGACAAGCTACAGCACAGCAGGCAGGAGACTTCATAGCTCCTGCTTACCTAGGTTAGCCTTCCTCAAACACCAAGCTTTCAATTATACCATACAAGAAAACAAACAACAATGACAAAACACACACACAAACTTCACTGTTTAAACACAGCTTCCTGCTCACGTATTTTATAAACGAATACATAAAAAGTGTTGGAAAATACCACCTCATAGGATATAGATAGATTCTCACAATACAGGAAGCTTTCATCTTACAATACAGGGAGGTTTCATTGCTGCTGTTTGCAAGGCATTTCAAAGCTCCAACCATAGTGATTCACATCAAAAATTTCTGGGAGTGTCATACATGCCTCATTTTTCAAAACTCTGCTAAGAAGGTCTTCTGTGTCATTTGTCTTTGGAGACTGTAATATATTTTGCCTGTAGAAACAAGAAATTCTTTGGTTTGTCTTATAAATAAAGTGATTGGGAAGGAAAGTGTTCTGGTCCCAATCACCTAAACCTTTCAAAAGTCCCTCAGAAACATGAGGGAAAATTATACACAGAATGATCTGCAGTTTAAAACAATGCAAAAAGATATTACTAACTTTAAAACCATTTAATACCTTTGGTACCATTCACTTATGTTAACCAGTGCTGACATATGCCATATACATAATCATACTGCGTAATCGGGAGTCACTTCTACCGTGTAATTCAAGCACTGATTTAAATAGTCAGATGTATTTCACCTATCTAATCTGTTTTTTGTTTTGTTTTTCCTATGAGGACAGAGAGAGTATGAAAGCCATTGAGAGAGGGAGGAGAAGAACATTTAAGCCCTGCAAGTCTCCTCAGTATTTCTGCCTGGCACGACCTCAGCAGCTTTCAGCCCTGCCTACTGCTCTGCACAAGATCCAGACCAGTTTTTGCACAGGTCTCTAGGCTAACGTGGGACCTCTGCACAGTTAGCACTTCTGTGCCTGCAGCCCTGTACAAACCTGGGCTCCTTCTGCTGCCTCAAGTGACAGACTGCACTGAAGTTACACAGTTCAAGGTTACGTTAGAATCACACGTTAAGCCTTGCAGCTGTCTAAGAAAGGATTCAGGAGTGGTGCTCTGCAGAGTATTAGACTTGAATCCTATTTTGTTTGGATTCAATAGAAGTGCCCTAAAGAAAAACTCTCCGGAAGCATCTTGCATAAGGAACATATTCAAGGAAGAAAGAAAAATTAAACACCTACCTGGTGGCTTCTTCCAACTTGCCTCAGGTCTCAGCTGTACAAGCCTTCCATCAAGGATAATCTTGTTTCTTTTAAGGGCTACACAGTCCTTGTTGAAGAAAATAGACGCATGGAAAATACATACCTGTCCTCAGTGGATTCTGAATTACAGAAGCACACATCTCAAATAATTAACCAGAATATGTGCTAGCACCAACAATATAACACTGTTTGAATATACAAATGCTATACAAAAAGCAAAGGCAACAACTGTTCTACAATTACTCACTATTTAAAAAAAAAAAAAAAAAAAGCCTATTAAATTTTCATCCAAAATTCACATAATCCTTCCCCAAGAGGTAAGCCAAATCAGCCAAGCAGATTCCAGTTAGCCATCAATCTAATTAAAACATTACTGCTCTTAATGAAGCATCTCTGTCTCTCCTGCCCTTAATCCCCAAACTCAGTCAATCTTCTCCAGGTGGGAACCATTCAATACCCTGCCATTTGTTATCTAGGAACTTCCACCTTCACAGAATACATTTTCTCCTCCTCAAAGGAACCTGTCCACTATCTTATCCTTCTATTTCCTCCTGAAACTAGAGAAGTGATGAACTGTAATTAGGATTGAACTGGCAATGTAATGCATGAATCACAAACCAAATTGCTACATGTAAATAAAGAAGCAAGCCAAAACCCAGAGCAGTTGAGAGCAAACCAAAGAAACTGAATCATTTTCTGCAGTGACTCAACTTCAAGCCAGGTGGGCAGGGATCAGAAAGGTGTTACTTCCCAGCTGCTCCTCAATGAACTATCCCACCTGGGATCACGAGGACAAGTCAGTGCCCTGCACTGTGTCACGAACCCTGTGGCACTGGGCAGAGTATTGACACCTTTGCTGGTGTTATGTAAGACATATTCTGTTCACCTCCACCTCACAAAACCCCTCTGGGGAAATGGTGTTCTTGTTATACTTACTCGATTTGTGACATTCAGAACTTTCTAACTCAAACAGTTTACGTGAATCTTTAAATATTAAAATCAATTAATCTGAATAAGAAGATAAATTTTCAAAGACATTATCACACTTATAAGAATAAATTACAGATCCCTGCTTAGAAATCCTGCTCTTAGGAACATAAACTCATTGGCTTCCTGAAAGATTTAAGCTCCCAGGTGATCAGCATTTCTTTTAAAAGTAGGATAGAGGCTCTACATCTATCAAATGATCTTCAAAATTGCACAATTAATATTTTATGTACATGGTGATTATCACCACGCGAATACAGTGACATTTTTGGCATAGAAATATCACTACCAAACCGAACACATCAGTGAAACTGAAATACTCATTTATTACTTAAACTATTCAACCCATCTCAGTTACTAGGCCAGCATTCCCACAGCCTGGCATTAGCAACGTCCTTGTTGTCTCTGACCTGCCACATTGCATTATCTTCATAATTAAGCAGGAATCCAGAATAACAGTTTTGGCCACAATAAAAAAAATAGTCTTGACTCACAGCCATTAAAGAGGTGAAGAACATTTTTCTTTGTTCAGACATCTCAGAGGATTTTTTAGGAGTAATAGCTTCAGTTATAAATCAAGATTCAATAGGTGAATTAGCAAAAGCAGAAACACTATTTCAGTTAGGTGCACTTGCTACGTATATGGTAACACCAGACCAATCTCCTGAAGTTTGGTTTCATTCATCCAAACACTTCTAATTGAAAAATCACCTTGAATTACAGCAATGGAAAGTTTTCAGCAAGCCCTTATGTTTTTTGCTTTATTAGGCTGGCTCAGATAACTTGGTATTTTTTCTCATGTTCGAAGAGATCAAATTCAATGTCAACAGAGTCACAATAGGATGGAGTTGGCTACTTGTATCTGAGTTAGCAAGACGGGCAGAAGTCGACAAATATTCATACAGCAGCGTGAGGCAGGACTACCTCTGAATGTCAGGAGAGAGATTCAGTATGTTGATAAATTGGTAAATGAATTTTAGATCAACGTTTTATTTCAATTATACCTTCTATCTTATAACTAGTCATTAAAATAACCAATGCTTTAAAATTCCTTCTGCAAAACAAATGCTAGACTGCAAATAACTCCTTTTAACTGGATCCCTAGATTTGCAAATAAAATAAAACATTATGACAGAAAACTAACAGATTCAATTGCTTCTATACATAGCTGAGATGATCCAAAAAACATCCCTACCCACAATGTGTTCTAAGCACTTAATATTTAAGGGTCTGTAATTGCTACAACTCTTCATTGGCCACTGGCATGACCAGGAGTCTGTAACTGCTGATCAGGGACACAATCTGTAGGCTGCTCTGAGACTTCCTTTAACTCCACTGAGGACTCTCACTTTGAAAATATCCCAATCTCTAAAGGTTCTGAGATTTTTAAAGATGCTGCATTCTGACATCAAAAATTATTCATTTATGTTTCCATTCTCTGAATGCTCCCATTTGCAAGAATTTCCTTGAAAATCTATCACCGACTGTTTGGAAACAAGCAGCATTTTTTCATTAAGACGTGACTGGCAGCCAAGGAAAAAGGTGACAGTGACAAATTCTTTTCTTTTCTCTCTCTAGTTAATCACTGCGACATTTGCTCTTTTGTAGACTTCCCATGACACCAGTGCAAGATGCAAAGGATGCCATTATATTAGAAGGACAAGATCTCATCTGAAAAATAAAAGTGAGGATCTGTAGTGTTTGTGGTTGCAAATGTTTCGAAAATACCAATTTCACCTTCACCAGTGCTTAATTAAAATAAAACATGGAATGGCCTGATCTATAGAAGTGATGCTGAGGCTTTTGGTGAGAAGCTGGGAGGAAACGTTGCAGACTGCTACCTTTGTGCAAATCAAGAAACACATTTGAAAATTTTCAACGCATGCATTTCAAGACAAAATGCAAACATATGAACATCTAAAACATTTACAGACATGGTGTATGTTTGACAAATAGAAATGTAGCCACAAAAAAAAAAAAAAATACTGTTTAGCAGAAGAGCACATCCTGAGTGTTTCATTTTAGAAACCTTAGATTTCATTTTAGAAATCTTATCTTCAAAATTTGGCTTTGTAAAACTGTCCTCTTTCATATCCTGTGTTTCATCCGTACCTCAAAAGCTTATATTTTTGCTGTCAGTTTAGGCCCAACAATATTTAGCATTTTCAGGCAAAATGTCACATTCCAAACATTTCTGTCTTTGAAAGGATTAGAGCTTGGCTTTAGAGTTGAAGGCCTTATTAACATGGTCTTTTCAGATAGAAATATCACTTTAGTAGAATGCATGTTTGTTAGCTATTAAAAATACAGCAGACTATTTTCCTAACAAAGGAAAATTTGTTGCTTTAGGACGAGATAAATAAAGGTGATTTTTTGGATGCTTATAGATCAGGAACCATTAAAGCTGCAGGCCTGAAATGTAGATTTCCTGTCAACTTTAATGACCTCATGCAAACGTTCAACTATGTACAGTCATTTACAATTACCTGGAGTGAAGAAGTTTTGCCAACGTTCTGGCATTCACAGTGATGCAGCAGGATCACTGCACATGGAGCTGTGGTCCTGTGGCTCTGTGTCAGTGAGAAACAAAGGCAAAGCCCTGGGACTACAAAAAGATGCAACAGGACTTGACAAAGACTGAAATGAGAGCACGGATATGCTAAGCATGATGCAAAAAAATTGTTATAATTTTCAACACAAAACATATATAGGATAGATATGCTAAGAAACCTCTGCAGCTGCTTCCTTTGATGGATAGTGATTGAGATCCAGCTGTCAGCAGCAGGAATATCTGCATGTGTTTAGCTTTAGCTTTAGCTGCAATGGGCCCAGGTTCTCCTCTGATACACAATTTGAATTTGGAATTTGAATTTGGAATTTGAGAGCCATGTTTTTTAATGGCACAGAAGTCCCGGGCCACTGCAGTTATACAATAATTAGATACAAGTCAGAAAGCACTGCAGTTGCTTTTTAGTTGACTGTATCTAGCTGCGTATAGCATCGGCCCTTCTCCAATGAGCGCAAAATCTCAGGACTATCTTATCATTTCTGTCACTTGAGTTGAGTGTTTCTGCCCATCGCTACGTCTATGCAGGGAGACGCAGAGTGCACAGGGGGGCATGTAACCTCTGCAACACCTTGCACTGACCGCACAGCTCTGCTGCCTGCATGGGAAGCATTCTGCAATTGTGTCCTCCTTTATTTTCTTCAGCCCTTGGTTCTTTAATTGACTAATGTACTAGATCAGTCTTATAGATGAAAGTAGAGCGTTCTCTACAGGTATAAACAGACATCATATATTAGGATTTTTTTTTATATATATACACATTAGTCTGGAAGCTGATAGTCATCTTCATAAAGCTCAGTGCCTCACTCAGACCCTCAGAATAGGTCTGCAGTAGTGAGCTGATTGAGAGCGCACTCAACGTGAGTAAGAACTTGGGTTGGTCTTTTGTACTTCTTTGCTCAACAAACACAGACACAAGAGACAATATTCTGACATAAATATAATCACCATCAAAACATTCTTGTGCTTGACTTTGTCTAAGATATATGTTCTGTGCATACTGTTTTCTCCATAGATATATTGGGTATTCACAAGTATATGGACACACAATTGACTTTGTCTAATTATGTTGAATGTATTACAAAAAGACACTGATATTCATAGATTGCTTATATTTTAGCAAGCAAGCAACTAGAAGTAGGAAGGGGGCTGGGAGGCCCCCAAGAATTTCTATAGCCATTTACCTGTAATTTTAAAATGAATTTGCATTGATCATCATGTTAAAAAAGTAATGCAGAGGAGTAACATCTCTCTATGAATCACCTGGCTGTACAGTGTACAGTAGAAAGTGATATTAATGCTTAAGGGAAAGTGGGTCTTATCTTTAGTGGGCATCACAGTCGATATAGCATCAAAGTTCAGAATCTCTGATAACTCCACATCTCTCATTGTATATAGTATGCTTTTACAAAAATAATTTGCAATGCAAGTCAAGGCTATTAAATGACTTAAGCACAGTATGTATTTACCTTTCCTCACTAGTAACATTGCCAACTAATCCATATAAACATTGGTGCAATCAACTTCTATTAGCCCGGATGTCTGCAGACAGCAAACTGAGGCTGTGTATGTTCACTCCAGAATCAGACTGTGCTCTCTGCCTGCAAACCTAAATCATTCACAGGGAATGCATTTGCCTGGACTGCCCTCGAGTCTTTAAAAAGCACATTTTAATCAAGGAGTTTGAATGATGAGTTCCATTAAAGGTTATCTGGTGTGGAATTTCTAAAGCTTCTGTAAAATTAAATTTGCTAACACCAATAAAAAGGGAAGAATAAGAAAAAAAAGAGATCACCATCAACAGAAAGAGAAGTGAAGATTTATCAGAGAAACAGTTATGAATTATTTGTTCACTTCTTACACTACTGGGCTTTTGGATTTCAGCACCATTCTCTGAAGAGTTTTTCTTTTTAATCTCTTCTAACAAGCAACTATGTTTGCATTGATCTGTTCTAAAAAAAATGAGTAAGTTTTGTGCTTTGCATATAAAGCTACTAGAAACTAACATTTCTTACGATTAGATCAGTAACAATTCAGAAGATCTCACCGGAATCTAAGGAAACGGGGTGAAGGAGGGGAAACTCAGCAGATCTGCCAGAGGAGCCTGAACAGCCTCAGCCGCTGAATGGGAAACACGGTGGGTTTTGGTTGCCTGGGGACTGAGGATAGCTCAGACCCTTGTGTCCTCCTGGCCAGCTCCCTGTGCGGAGGGGCCTGGTGGGGCCCCGCTCTGCCGCTGCGGATGCCACCTCCCAGGGCTGGCTGCACAAGCCCCTGCCTCACTCAGAGACCTTTCGGGTGTCCTCAGGCCACCCCGGCTTCCTCCCTGCCTACGTTTTCCCATAGGCCATGGTGTGGCTCTGCCTCACAGCAGGCTCGGCCTCGGGCGAGGTGGCCCAGCTGGCAGGAGCAGCAACCG
Source organism: Rhynchotus rufescens (assembly GCA_032273925.1). Taxonomy (NCBI): domain Eukaryota; kingdom Metazoa; phylum Chordata; class Aves; order Tinamiformes; family Tinamidae; genus Rhynchotus; species Rhynchotus rufescens. Next base: position 20,407 of record JAVCKT010114118.1, read on the forward strand.
GGATGTGGCCAAGGCTCCAGGAAGCCGGCCACAAAACTGTGGGGAAACCAGCCATGGGGAAACCAGGCAGGGGCAGACAGGTCTGCAGCAAGGCTGGATGGGTGGCACAGGCTGGCGGCGCTGAAGGGAAGGGCCCGGAGCCCTGTAGTGGCCCTTGGGCGTCCGCAGAGCCCTGATGGATGGCCCTGAGCCTCGCCAGGCCGCTGTGGGCAGGGAGCTATCGACAATGCAACAGGCTGCCCTGCAGGAGCCAACAGCAGATGTCAGCCTTGAACCACACATTTCCTCTCTGGGTTTCCCATCAAACAGTTTACACAACTCAGGGGCACCTACAGAGATCTGAGGTATCTCTGCGCAAATAGCAGGGAGTAGCAGGAGCAGAGGAAGGCGTTCCTTGCCAAAATGAAAAGGTGAAGCCTAGGTAGAGCCCAGCCATGCGTGAGGCCATGCTTCCGCAGGCAGCAACTTTGCTTTCCCCGTGAAATCACATGGCAACTCTAGCAACCTGCCCTTGCCCATCCAAAGAGGTCAGGAACTTGCAGAAAACAAACAAGTGAAATAAAGGGAAAAGGTAACTCAGCTAGTAAAAAGGAAATAGTAACTCATGGAGTATTTCCAAAGAAATACCCAAGACCTCTGTCTGTATAAGCCCCTATACTAGAAGTCTTGCAGAGAGCTACCCCTTCCACGTGCAGGTTCCCTGTACCCCTCGCTAACACGTGCCAAGACAGCTACATGACCCCTGGGAGATGGCAAAGAGGAATCTGCTTCGGGGCTGCTGTGTTTAACTGGCCAAAACGCGTGACATGGAAATATCTGGCATCTGCAGGCTGCCTTGATTCTGCACCCAACTTTTAAAAATATTTAAACAGCAGCTATGTAACTAGGCCAGTGCTTTAGCCAAAAACATCGCCTTGATTTCTAAAGCTGAATATCAAGGCAGACTACAATGCTGCTGCATGCTGGGTTATCTGTACAATGAGCATTTGGCTTCCCCTGGCAAGTGGAGAGACTCTTCAGTACTATTATCCTTAAGTGCAGCTGGCTAGAACATTAATTTATTGCAACAACTGGGTATGAAGGGCAGAGATTTGAACTGAGAGCAATAACCCATGCAGGGGCTTGAAAATATGCATTAATTTGCAAGTGGGAGTGAGACAACAAACCCATCAATTTCCTAGGTCTGCTTTCCAACTGCAGCATGTTATCATGGCACTGGGCAGGAGCTCTGGCATCATTTACTCAGCCCAGCATTTGTCAAACTCTAACAGTGGTGCCCCTTGGTCAGGGGAATTTTTCCCATGTCCGGACAGGACATGTAGCACCCAAGCTCCTAGCCCCTTATCCCCACTGAGGATTTAACAGCCATGCGTTAAATCCTCCGTGCTTTGATCACCTGCATCATTTTGTGCATGTCTCTCTCCCCCCCAAAATACGACTGCAGCCAAATCGCTGCATAAGGCGAGCAAGGATGTGAACAAGGGCACGGAGGGCCTGGGGACACGGCCCTACCCTGGCGCCGGGTCCCTCCGCTGTGCTCAGGTCTGGTTAATGCCCAGTGTTGGCGGCGAGGGACCCGCACACGCGGCGCGCAGCGGCCGCCCGCGCCGTGCTTATAAAGGCGGGCCGGCTCTGCCCAGCGCCCGCCCCTCCGCGGGGGACCAGCAAGGATTCGGGAAAGGAGGGAAATCCATCACGTGCGGAGGGAGGCGGCAGCAGCGGCCGCTGCCGAGCTCTGCCGGAGCGGACAGCAGCAGGGCGAGCTGCGGCGGCTGCTCGCGGCCCCGAGCTGCGCTGCGCGGCTCGGCGCGGAG
>JAVCKT010114124.1:6101-22220 GCA_032273925.1 Rhynchotus rufescens
CACTCAGTTTGCCTGAGTGCTAGGAAGATAAGAAAGATCTCACACAGCTCCCTAGAGACCTGCACTGCTCACATCAATGCTTATGGATCCCAGAGCTGGACCAGAGTAGAAAATAGCATTTTCAAGAACAGCTGCTTTCAGTTCTGCTCATCCCAAAGGATATTGCTGATCAGAGACTGAGGTGGCAGTGTTTAGGGGTAAGGGAGAGGCCTGCAGTCTCGTTCATATATGCAATATCCTGGAAAAAGAAGAGCATGGTGAGCTGGGCGAAGAGGCCTCCCACATAGAATTATTTCCCTGATTGCCTCTATTTCTTTTATATTAGTCTAACCTTCCTGACATGCACAGGCAATTTGGTCCTTATTTACAATAAGGAAAATGTGAGGTATATATTGTAAGGCAGTTTGGGGAGAGCTCTGGGTTTCACATGTCTGTGTGCAACTTACTGTGCTTATAGAAATGGCAAGGAAGTGAAATAGGGAAAAACTAGTTTTCTGCGTGGGAAGCTTTGTTTATTAATTGCTGTTGTCTTTTCAGGGTAGATCTGTATTTATTCCTTTCAAAATGCATGTATATATCAGGGGGACATAGGAATCTGTGGTGGCAATTAGAGAATTAGCTGATATGTAGGAGGGCAAAGTATTCTCACAGCTTTTCTACCACACTTTGAGGAGAAGCTCTTGCTTGCAGGTTATTTTTTTTTTTTCAGCAGTAGGAGACTTTGCATAGTGTAAAGTTCATTGAATTGTGACATTTGCCTGGCACACTGATGTTATCAGAATTTGTTGAAAGATAGTTTTGATATAAAGACTTTGATAAGGGATTTGAAAGAGCTACACACAGTTCCTCATTCTGCCAAATCATTCTGTGCTCCTCAACTTTTTGAGCTTGTCTTCTCCACCTTCATTTTTACCTGTTTTAGCCTATTTTCAATATGAAGGCTCCAGAGCAGGGCCTAAATATGGAGGCAACCCCTTGTGTTTGACTACTCACTTTAAATAATATAAATAATAACCATCTGGAATCAAACTTTTTGTTATTGTTAAAGAAGCAGAGTCAAGTCATTGCTGGTAGACTCATAACGGGAGCAATGTGTCCATTTTTGGGTAAAAACTGACTGTGAACCAAGCTGGAAAGGCTCCAAGCAAGAAGAATGATGAAAGGTCTAGAAAACACTGGGGGCGGGGGGGGGTGAAAGAAGTGGGGATGTTTATTGTAGAGAACAAAACACTGAAAGGAAAACCAGCAAGTTGTCTGGAAGTGTTCGAAAAGACTTCTGTAAATAAGAAGGGAAGGGGGAAAGAAAATCTGTTCCCTATGACCAGGATAGATTTCGGGATAGAAATCGAACTTCTGGGCTTAAATTGCAGACACAGGAATTTATTATCTCGCTCACCTGAAAAGAGCTTTCTGATGGTCAGCATAGAGAAAGCTGGGAATGGATGAGCTGGGGACACTGTGCAGTCCCAGTGAACAGAGACACTTGAGACACATCCAAAGCCTTTCAGAATACCTTGCTGCCACATTTTCTTCTTATATACCACAGAAGAGTAAAATAGATCATCCCTAAAGATCCTCCTAATCTTTTCTTTTTCCCCTCAATCTGTGAACGCAGATAAATAAAGAAGAATCCCTAAAATTCTACATGCTCCTTTTTATCTCACCCAATTCAAAATGATTTTATAATAATATTTCTCAAAGAAGCTCCACAAATCTTAACTTCTTCTTTGTTCTTCTATGAATCAAGGTTGTGACTTTCATAGAAATTCTACTTTTAAGGTAGGAAACATAACTACCCTGCTGACGGCACATGGGGAGTGTACTTGAGAGATAAGTGTGAGCATGTTTGTAGGTTGGCAAGTATGGGCAGAGGTTTCTCTAAATCTGCTGAATCTTTCGTATAAATTGGGCATGGACATAAGCCCGCATGATTTGACGCAACAGTCTTGAAAGACTCTTTTGATAGGTCATACCACTCAATTTTAAAACATTCACGTGTAGTGCTTTGCTTTTAATCCGCATTTGTCTCATTAGAGAGTTCAGCCACAGGAATTTGTTAATACTTTTTTTCCCCTCTCACTAGTTATCCTTAGTAGAAAATCTTCTTATGGTTTAGATACTTGCTGTTTGTGATTGTCTTTTTTTATTATTTATTTATTTGTTTATTACTTGAGCTAGTTTCTCTTTCCTTCTGCACCCTGAGATGGGTTTTCCACACCTTAAATCATTCTCATAATGTCATTCTCAATATTTGCTGAGTTTTCAAACAGCCAGGGAATGCATTATGCTATCTATCTGGAAACTGTAGGTGAAATCCTGGCTGTTTTTAAGTTAATGACAAATTTGACTGCTGTTTAAATTTAATGATCTACCCTTGCAGAAAGGTTTCCAAGGTTGGTCAAAACTGTAAGAGGTAACTCACACCTATGTTAGTTTGCTATTTTGTTTGATAAATTTCCATCAGCTTTAAAGTGGCTTTTTCTGGGATTTAGGTGCATTCAGCTTGTTAGAGCATATGTATCTCAAACTTCTTCTAGAGAAAAAAAATCATTACTCAATACTAAACGGGATGTATTAGTAGATTGCTAGGCTGTATTAGTAAAATGACAGTTCTTGATGTTGCATTTATGCAGAACATTTGGTTTATGCATGCAGAGAATAACCGAGGTCAATGTTGAAGACATGCTGCTTACAACTGAAATACCGGTGAATTAAGTATCCTTAGTATCTGCTCTTCTGTTAACCCAGCCTATATTCAGTGTCTGAAACTGACATAAGATTAGGAGGAAAGAAGCAACAGGCTTCACAAGTAGGATTAATTTCTTAAGAGCAATTTGCCTTTTCCTCCCTCTTTTGGTTTTCTAGAAATGAATGCTTTTACAGCTTCTGGGGAATAGATGATTCCTGTGTTCCTTATTAATGATATTCTTTCTTGGCATAGTCAGTTTAAATACTTGAAGAAGTTTTTTGTGAGTCTGCAGGATTGTTTTTGACTTGGTTTCATGATTTTTTTCTGGTTATGCAGCATTAATGGAGCTAATCTGCAGGACTACACCTTCTGGGACACCCATCTCATATCACTGCCATCTTCTGATTTGATGTGACCGAACATTCAGCATCAGAAGATGCTGGAGGCAAGCCAGAAGAGATCAGTTTCTGAATGAGGAGTTGCAGAGTAGACAGGTAGTGCAAAGGCATGGAGGAGGGATGAAAATACAGGTTTATCAATTTCATGGCTGTAAAGGACTGATTAATCCTATGCCTCTCACCATCACTGTCTTGAGTCTGTTTTGCTAGGCTTTCTTCATTTCTAATTTAGGTCACTGTATTCCTACTCAACTCCATTTTTAAAGCATGCTTCTACAGTTCAGTTTCTAGTATTCATTCTTTGGGGGAAAATTCTCAGCTTGGGCATTCACTAGAGGCATCTTCATCACCCTTAAGGGTCCACCTAGCCTCAATCCCTAGTGTTGTTGGTTATTTGCAGGCATGCGTGCACTCACATAACAGATTCTTCAGTTCCCTACTCTTTAGAGCAATAAAATAGAATTGTTCAGAAAATGCCACAAGAAGTCTGTTGGAGGTGGAGACCATGTGGAAAAGCAAGTCTTCCAAGGGCTCCTTGCATCCTGTGTTAGTGATGGTTGTGGACCTGCCATGGTCCCGCAGATCTGTGGTGTTTTCCAAATGGGCAGCTGCCTGGAGCTGTGGTTGAGCACAGCAGTCAAGTCCTCGTATGTGTTGGATCTTGCGCTTTTTAGATGAAATTGGAGGGTTAAAGGGGCAGCTGGCACTGAGAACAAAATTAGTGTGGCCTCTATGTTTTTGTCAGCTTTGTTGTTTAGTGAGCCAGTGAAGTTAGGGATTGCAGTTTTTATTGTTGTTTCAGCTGCAATTGCTGCTTGGGTAGTAGAAAAACCTATTTAGGCTGGGTGAATGGACACAGTGGTACATCTATTCTCTTTATCTAGGGACATTTGGCCTCTTTTCATGAGAGAAAAAGAGAGAAAAAGAAAAGAGAGGAGAGGAGAGGAGAGGAGAGGAGAGGAGAGGAGAGGAGAGGAGAGGAGAGGAAAAGAGAAACCCTCATCTGTTCTACAAAGAGATAAGAGATCTAAACCACCAGCCTTTCTGTATTAGTGACACCACCAAGGTTGCCAAACTTGACTTTCCAAGAGCTCAGTACCCCTTGACCTAGGATATTCCCATCTGCCCCTTTTCTTCATTAAGGATAGCACGATTTCACCTATAGTGTCAGATCCAAGGGCTGTGGCTGCAGATGCCCATTTCCAAATAACATAGCTTCATCTTCCTTGTCTTGTCTAGGTGGGCAGCAGAAGAGTTGTCAAATTCTTTTTAGAGAACTGACAGATTGGCAGTTGTACTGCCAATACAACTTGGCAATGTCATCTTCCTCGCATGTGTCTTCTGCCTGCTCTTTGATTTGTAGCTGGATTTGTTCTCACTGTGGCCAGCATCAGCATGGGCAACTAGTCCTTTCTCATCAGTATTGAAAAGAGTGAATCTGAGGGAGGCAGCAAGAACAAAAGGAAAATGTTGGATTGTCAATAGAGAGCTGTGACAGTGCACAAAGTTTTATGTCCTCCCACCTGGGCCAACTGCTGTCACATTTGATCACACACTAATGCCTCATTCCAAATCCGTTCTCAACTGAAATATGAAACTGAGATATGAAAACTTTATTCAAAAGAGTGTGAAGTATTTAAGGTGGTTTTTTTTTTTTGTTTTTGTTTTTTTTTTTTTTTTTTTTTTTTTTTTTTTTGATTTCTTCAGTCTGTCTTGGGAAGGTGTTACTGGCCTGGACTTAATGCACCTTGTGGAATCTTTACTATGCTACTGGCTTGCTGGGTGATTTGGGACTTTCTGCCTTGGTTTCTTCATGTATCAAAGAGGCTAGACGTACTTTCTGCAATTTGAGATCTATGGCTGGTGGCATCACCTATGAGTGATCTGCATGATCCTATACTTCCAAGATTTGGTTCAGCCATCCGAGGACTCACATCATTCTCCACCTCACTTGCACCCTTGTTCATTTTCCTTTTCAAAGAATCAGCAGCTTCTCTCTGCATGTTTTCCTCAACTGTTTGGCTAGCAGGAAAGGAATGACAAAACAAAGCGCCCAACCCAATAAAGTAAAATTAATTATCTGCCTGAGTTGCTGGTTCATCACAATTTAATTGCATGGTGGAAAGCAACTGCAAGTTGACTTTACCTCAGGAACAGAAGGGAAGCAAAGCGATAGCTAGCAGCCAAACTTGGACAGCAAAGTTCACAAAAGAAGCTAGAGGATGAAATCCTTAAAGCCTCTAGTATCCTGGCCAAGCCTCACCATCCTCAAACCATTGCACTAGCTACTGTGGGCTGCTTTGATTTGTACACAGTTATTTTTGGCACCTGACACTTCACTTTATTCATCATTTTCACTTGAAACTTAACCATGTATTCAGCAGAAATTATGTCATTAAAGCTGCTGCCCCAATTGCAGTAGTCTTGTATTCTGGGATCTCAAGGTTTTGCTGAGTGTGGTTAAGTGGAAGGTGGTGGAGCTGTCAGCTTCATTTCAGATGTATTAGGTGAGGCCCTCAGGCTCCTATGAAGACGTGAGTGCTCTCTTCAAATGGCAATGCTGGATGCATGCCTTGTTTAGACAGTGTGTGTGAGAGTGTGTCAGCTTGAATTTACAAGGTTTTCATGGGTGTCTAAAGCTTTTAGGTTCATATAACCACCATCTTAACCTGTAGCTTTAAATCCCTCTTTTCAGCAAGGAAGCATGACAACACTTTGAGTTATTCACATGTTTAACAAGAAGTGACTTTCATACTAACCATTCACACAGATTTTTCAAAACTGTACAGGGTGAGTGCTGCTTCAGGGTGAGTGTCTTGTTTACAGGCTCCTCTAGGAGTGTTAGTTCTTCCTAAAAATCTCCATCTCTCCTTAGTCAGTCCATTAAGTCCTGATAAGAAAACGTGCCTCCTTATCATTTGCTCTGATATACTGCATTCTCTGCATAGACTATCTACCAGGTTCAGTGAGGATATCAAAGACAATTGCTGAATCCGAAATTCTCAAATGTAATTAGCAGCCTTCCTCTAAGAGGGTTCTGGAAAACTAGATGACTGGAAAAACACTAATCTCTAGCAGGTTCCGTTCTTCTAAATCTCTTAATCTCTTTCTCTTTTTGACCATCGGGCACATTGTTAGGTAAGGATCTCTTCAATTCCTCCCCAAGTGATTTTCCTCATTCTTGTGAATCTTTGTTCTTCACTGCAGCAGTATTCCCTGTGCTTGCCCTAACTTACCACTCCCTCACATGTCTTGGGAAGTGGAGACCTACTCTTTTCCTTTCCTCTACTTCCCAGCCAATTATGGGAGAAATGGCTGTGTCTTGGTTTATTAAAGATGATAACTCTAATGGCTCTGAGTCACTGGAGTGCTCCTGAATTCCTCATTATCAGGAGCAAGCCTTTGTTTGGAAATTTAGCCTCAATAGGGAGGTTGTCATAGTAGATTCTTCTCTTTCGAAGACACATTTTTATTCTTCTGGCCATCCATAAAGGTTAAAGAGCTCTGATGCCTTATAAAGGATGCCTTATAAATCCATAATTGATATCCACACCCATATTCCTTGCTGATTAAATAATTTTGAAATAATTTAAGGAAGAAGATTCATTTGTTCCCAATTTCTGAATGTACTATAAGAGAATGTTATCTTTTGCTAACACCTTTATATTTTGGGTGCTCTGTCTTAGAGCACAAACAAGACCTCTTAGGGGCACTTTTTTCAGGATGGAACTGCATATGTTGAAGGTATTTATAGACAAGAAGATTAAAACTTTATCACTGACTGCATTAAAAATGGTAGTATGGTGACTACTGGAAGGAGAGTATATATCATAGTAGAGATTATTATATGCAATGCCTTGCATTCTGTGCAATACACATTTTATGTTTCTTTATCCTCTCCTGGCTGTTCTTTGGGAAATAATACAGAGCTTGCTCTGACACAGTCTTCTTTTTAATAATTGCTAGGTCGCAAGATTGGAAGATGCATCTTCTGAAGTCACTGAGCTCAGGAAAATTGCATTTATTGAGTGCTCTGAATACTGAATGTCTTTGTTCTTGACTGTTCAGCTAGAGATGCTAAGGCTGTATATGCCCTGCAAAGCACGCAGAGGGCAAATACCTGTAGATAGCAAATCCCCTCTTTTATCCACATTACTGGCTGCCCATGAGCCTCAAAATACATATCCTCTGTAGGAAAAGCTGTATCTGGGACACTGGCTGCTAGACTGATCTGTAAGATTGCCACCCTGCTTTCTCACAGGCCTTCCTGGATGTGTGAAAAAAAAAGGCTAAGGGGGGAAAAAGGGCACTGATGGGAAGTGTGCTCCCTCCAGAGCACTGTAGGGCTCCAGCTGAAGTTGCTTCTTAGTGCAGCTCTAAGAGTTCCCAAAAGGAATGGTGAACAAGGCTCATGACAGTTGCTCCTGCTTATGCTTTTCTCATAGTGAAGGGAACTCTGACATGGGATTTCTACTCATTCTCAAAGCTTTTGGTTTTCCTGAAAGCTAAAAATGTTGGTAACCCGTGTTACCAACCAAAACCATGGTTCCTCAAACAAGACAACCACAATAATTCGGAGAATTAGAGAAATCTAGATTTCTTTATCTTGTATTTCCTTCTTTATAAATAACGTCTGATATGCATCCAACATGCCTGTCTCACAAGAGGCTTGCGGGATTCCATTTGTCAAACATGTTGTGCACCACATCTGTGTGTGCAGCTCCCAGGCAGCAAGAGAGATCTAGTGCCCGACTGAGAACATGAAACAAAGAAACCATGGGTTCTTCGTTGTCATTTTATCAGTCTCTTTATTTTGTCACAACCTCCAACACTGTACCGCATGCTGGTGTGGCAAAGAGCTCCCCAGGGTATTGCTCAGATCAGCAGCCTCCGTGGTTCTGAATTTGGGAACTACTTCTGCTCTCTATCCTATCCAACTTGTGGTAGCATCTGAGCAGATGTCAGATCAATCCAACCCAGCAGGTAATCTGGATGGGTGGTTACATCTGAGTTGGCTTTAGGAAGAAAACGAGCGTCTGAAGCATCAGGAGATGCAATGAGGAACAGGCAGGACTAGGTCAGGCTCCCTACCATTGAGCAGTGGAAGAAGCACTGTATTGATGGATGGATGGATGGATGGATGGATGGACGGACGGACGGACAGACGGACAAACAAATGGACTAACTAGAAGCACTAGCAGGATAGATGGAGCCCTTGTCAAGAACTAGGGTTTGGACCAAGATAGAGAGGACAGGAGTGAAGAGAAGCAACTGGCAGGTTTTCTGAGACATCCACTCAGTGCTTTCTGGTCCAATCTGAGGTGGCAATTGCATGAGGGACCCTCTGCTCTATGCACAACAGTCAAGAGGTAATTACTCAGAAGATGCCCTAATGCTGAACGGGCATCAGTTCAGGACAGGATTAACAGGTACCACCACATTCTCTCAAAACCAAATACATTTTATTGGAAAAACAGCATTTCATAGTAAGTTCATCTTGAAAAAATAAATCACATAGAAGTATTGGAACACTCAGCAGTCTTTCACTCAACTTCTCAATAAAGATCTTGCCAAGTACCATCTCACATCTCTTCTTGGAGTATGCTGGGTAAGAATAGGCCTCTGAGGAGCATAATTGTTCAGTTTAAAATCAAGCCTAGATCTTTGTGGTTTATCTCATTTCGCTTTAGATACTGACCATGTAGACCTCCAGCCCTTATCCAGTTGCCTAAGGCTCCCTTTATGAAATGGCATAAAGCAAATTTCATTTTACCTATTTTAGATCATCCCAACGCAATTTAGACATATAAAGTGAGTCATGGCCTAAGACTGCCTATTTCTCTCCACAGACTAGAATCAACATGAACGACTCAGATGTAGATGTCCATATTATAAACACATATGTTTGATTCTGCCAGTTTAGTTCTGAGAGCTGAGGTGTTTTGAATATGAGTTGCATGCATGTTGCTACTGTTTCTTTAACTGGCTGAACAGAAGCTTTGAGATCGAATTTCCTCCAGAAGGTTTGATCAATTTAGGAATTGAGATGCCAGGAATTCCGTAAGGAAAAGAGCAGAATTTTCCCTAACTGAGCTTTGCTCCTTAGACTCAAAGGTTAAAGTAAATTAAAAGCAGTTAATGACTGGTATTTCAGGGCAGCCTGTGAGCTACTTTACTTCCAAGTTAGGTAGTGGAGTCCCCTTCTTTCCTTCATTTGCTGTCTGTCTGTAGTTTTGATATCTATAACTGTCCTTCCTTGCTTGTTTTTTCTTTCTGCAACCATAACAGATATATCTTGACATTTTGTTCCTCTATGCACTGAATTACAAATCTAAATACTACTGATCTCAGTGTTACCGTTTCCCTCTATTTCTGCAATAGCTTGAAGTTAAATCCTTCATCCAGGCTTCCCGAAAAGGGAATTCATACTTAACTACTCACAATGATATTTTAAGGAGTTAAATGTGCTTACCCAGCCATCAGCACCCTCTCCTAGTCATTAGTGGGAATTTAGTAAAGAACTGCCTCTCTTTTCATGTATTGTGTACCATTATTCCAGACCCTGGGTTATCACTCCATGCTTCAGTCCCTAACTCAGCTCTGCTTTCCGAGAGAGATGTATGCAAGCTTGCCACTGATGAGTTAAGCAACACAGCTGCTCTGCTTCCCTTTTCTACCGGGTCTCCAAGCCCTCAGCAAAACATTCTGCACATGTGTCCTTGATCTTCCAACCCCTCGCTCAGAAAATGGACAATCAGCCTCAATGAAGTCTCCGTCCCTGCCTCCAAGCTAAAGGATTGGTTTGGGCAAGTTGCCTTTGTTTGACTGGGCCTGCTTAGATGAGCAGGAGGAACATCTGCTTTCCTTGTCAAATGATAGATCTGTTATTGGCATGATTGCATTTGGCAGAAGCATGAAGTGGAGTGGTTTCAACAGCAAACTGAGAGTCAAGATATTTGGGTATTTGCCTGGATTTCTTTTATTTGGAAATATCTCTTAGAAACATATTCTGTTACCCTCACTCTCCAAGCCCCTTAATGATGGAGTATTTGCAGTGCAATGTACTTAAAACATGAGTACAGGTCACAGTGGAATACAGCCTGTCTCGGCTTAAAAAAATATATATATATTTCTGCAAGTCACTGTGAAAGTAAAGTTTCTTTATTGACCTTATGAAGGCCACACAGGGTGTTTGATGTGTTTTGAACTTGGCCTTATCTCTCAGTTTATATCTATATTACTGGTGTCTAATGCTCACTTCACCATGCTGTCACAACATATTTGTAACGTGCTTTTAGATCCTTAGGCAAAGGTCTTTTAGTGGAACAAACAATTATAATTCTCCATGAATGATTAATATATATTATTTTTTGATCAAGGCCACAAAAGGCTTTTGCAACTCTCAGCTTTGACAGTGATATTTTTAGAAATTGTACTACTCACAGGTGAAGATAAAAGTCTTTTGCTGCTATTTTACCCTTGTTCACTCTCTTTGCTCATTCTAGCTCTTGAACTATAATATTTTTTGGCTCATGCTGAGGATTTTTTTTTTTTTTTTTTTTTGAATAAAACACCATTTTCCTCAGGATATTTAAAAGAAAAAAAAACAAAAAAGTTCCAGGTTGGGACTGAAGTGAAGGGCTGAAGTTCTTCATCTGACACAGCTGGAATAGTTTCTTTGGATCATGCTTCAGAGTCTTGATTCTTATCCAGAATCTAATGATATAATTTGACTGTTTTTTTTTCTTTCCTGACATCTTCTGAAAGATTGAATTACGCTGACACCAAGAAGAAATAAATAGAATTGTCAGAGCTAAGTCAGAGCATAGAGCTAAGACCTACCTACTAAAATGTTTTGTCTCCTTTACTATTCACATTGAAAGTGGTTGAGAGATTTCACCTTCACCTATGGCAGTGCCTATAAAGCTGTGCTGGAGAAATCGCTGGGAGGAAATGGATACTCTTTTTTTTTTTTTAACGTGGTTACTGCCCACCTATAGTTTCCAGGAAGGTATTTTTATTCAGATATCTAGCAGAAAAGTACCCGTGAAGCCTCTGGGAGCTGAACAAAAATAGGTGAAAGATGTAATTTCATCTTCCATAGGCTTTTCTATTTGATTCCGAATCCAGTTATCACTGTGGCAACTCTGATAACCAAGGGCAACTAGAGAAGGAGTTGGCCCATGGTTACCCCCAGTACTGCTCAAGATAGACAGATAAGACCTGAACATTTCTGTGGCTCCTGCAGACTCTGACAATCCTTTGAACTGTGTTTAACTAAAAAATGTGCACAATGTCTTTCTTCACAGTAGCAGTCTGTGTAATAATCCTCTAACAATTATTGGGATCCTGTGGGAAGGAAAGCTCTCATTAGCAAAGACTTTGGGCGTAATTCCACATGTGAGTAGAATTCACTACTGTTGAACTGCTGTAGAATTCAGAGCTACAGAAATCACATCCAAAAAAATATCTCCATCATCTTTCTGCTCAGGACTTAATAGTGCCTGCAGGAAAAATGTTGCCCTGACAAATCTGGCACAATTTTTACATGATACTTCATGCGTTCCAGAAGAGCTTAGCAAGGGAGATGTTACTGATCCTGGATATGCCCAGGAAATTGTATTACTGTTTACTAGCAGAGGTTAATGGGAGCTAACTGAAGCTGGTCACACTTTTATTTACACTTTTTGGGTGGGAAACATAAGTAGGTGTAGTCTTCAGCTGCATGCTTGTCACGTAACGAGTGGTGGCACATGGAGTGTGCTCTTCTGCCCACTGCAGTGAAGGATACCTATGAGGAAAGGCTGAGAGAGCGGGGCCTGTTCAGCCTGGAGAAGAGAAGGCTGAGGCAGGGATCTGATCAGTCTCTATATAAAAACCTCAAGGGAGAGAGTGAGGAGGATGGGGCTGGTCCTTTTTTAGTGGTGGCCACTTATAGAACTAGAGGAAACAGCCAATTGAAGCACCAAAAGTTCCACAGGAACTTAAGGAAAAAGTTCTTGACAGTGAGGGTGAAAGAGTACAGAAACAGGCTGCCAAGAGAGGTTGTGGAGTCTCCTTCTCTGGAGATCTTCAAGACCCGCTTGGATGCAGCCCTTTGCCACATGCTCTAGATGACCCTGCGTATGCAGGGAGGTTGGACTAGATGATGTCTAGAGGTCTCTTCCAACCTTAAGGATTCTATGATCCTATGAAGGAAGGATAGTTATTTAAACTTTTATCCCAGTGAAAACATATCTTGGCAAGCAAAATTCCCATCTGTATTGCAATATGATCAGTCATGAGCGTTTTGTCAATTGGAAGATGAAGGCATGGCCCTATCACCATCCCACCAGCTGGACTGTTGACCTACCAACAAAAAAGCAACACTGTCTTGTTTCCTAATCATAGTCAAAACTATGATTTCTTGTTGACTTTTCTAGCCTTCAATAGAAACAGTTATAATATGCAGGCTGTCAGGGTTATCACTGAGGAGGAAGAAAGAGGGGGTTGCTACGTCTCTCTAGGTTATTTATTTACTTATTTATTGAATGTGCAGAATGAACCATAAATTAGGCCTCAAATCTGAGTCTCTCTGTTGACCTTGATTCAGTTAAAGATCTTTAGGCATTAAATTAACAGCCACCAAAGGAGGATGAACATCCTGGGACTCCCACAGGGGAGTAACCCCCCAAAAAGGGGGCTGATACTGGCTGATGGTGTTGACTGGAAGGAAAGGTAGAAATCAGTTCAGACTAAATGAATCAGTTTTCTCTATGTAAAATGAGGTGAGATATATTCAACAATGAATATAGGTCTAAAGCATTGTTTTAGAAAGCATATCTGAGGTGGTTGGATAGGACTGGCGAGTACAACATAGGATCTACGTGGAACCATGCCCTCCTGGAGTGAGTGCTGTTGACCAGGAAGGATACCCTAAGACCTCTTGTTTGAGACTAGATGTCTTTATTCAGGAGACTAAATCACACCTCAGTGTCCAGCTCTTCTTGAAAGCAGTGGGGATTGGTCACCTAAATACTTCTTCAGTCTTCAGAGCCTTCCACCGTGTTTAAAATCTCACAAGTTGGCACCAGCACTAGGAAAGGCAGCTTGTCTGTGTCTTCATATTTTAGTTATTGGATACTGTTTTTCCATTGCTATTTACCCAACATAGACTGGGACTGGATTGAGAAAGACAACGTTTTTAAAATTACAGCTGTACAAATTTGCCTGACTCTGTCAAGAGCCCACTTTTCTGAATTCTAATGATGCATCAGCCCCTGCTTTTTGAAAGGCGATAAAACATTTGCTCAGAATTAAATATCAAGCCATAGAGGTAAATATGCAATCAGCTAATCTAGGCTTGAGTATGTAAGCTTTCACTTACAGCTGTGAAGTACTTGTTAATGGGCTCAGGAGAAAATTTGCTGCTTAAAAAAAATGTAAAATTTTGTTGTGAAAGTACACAGTGCTTTGTAAAACTTGGATTAATGGATGGATGGATTAATTTATAAAGTGAAAAGCCAAGGTATTTATAGATGTGAGGTGAATTTTACAGTAGTTAAAGTCCAGAGAATTTTAACTTTCCTTGGAAAAAGTCAAATTAGAATGTTTTAAAATAGAACATTTTAAGCTTTCTTTTTAAACAGTTTTCCTGGAACCCCCTCACTTTGTTTAAAAGTAAAACAAAAAGGGAAGAAACATTAAAAAATAAAAAATGAATTTATGTTATTTCAGATGAGACAGAATATCATTTTTAGAACTGTTTCAGTTTAGAAAAAAGGGAACTTCTGAGTAGCAAAACATCTCCAAATTACTCACCTGCTTATGGGGTAAAAAAACACATTAAATTAAAGCCCATTCCCCACCTAAAGAAAATTGCAATTTGAACAAAGCATGCAGTGGAAGAGAGGCCAGGCTGGAGTAATAGGAGATTGTGAGAATACAAGTTAATATGCTAAATTATTTTGTAGCTTTAATCCAAAGACCAATATATATTAAATAATTGCTCCTTCAAATGATTTTTGGGCCTTCTGTCTTAAAAACTTTGTTGACAAGTATATAGGTAGAAAAATAGGTTACACATTTTCAAATGAGACATGTAAAAATCTTTCATTCCTTCTCCCTTCCTTCCTTCCTTCCTTCCTTCCTTCCTTCCTTCCTTCCTTCCTTCCTGATAAAAATACATAGTTTTTTTAACCAAATTCAGCAATAGACAACACTGAATCAGTGGATTTGAACGTGGAAAGTCTGTACCTGTGCCCCTCAGATCTGTCTCAGAAACTCACTCATGTAACCTTGAGCTGAGACTCCTGCTCCCTTCGCATCATTTCTCTTTCATCCTCTCTTTGCAGCTGAATTTCTAAACAGTTTCTCCAGCTGAATGCAAAATCTTTGAAAGATGAGGTGCCTCTTTGGTTTCATACAGTGTCTTGTGGAATGGTACCTGTATTTCTACTTGCTATTGCCATAGCAGGGAAATCAGGTATTCCCTCCAAGTTAAGAGTATGTTGGTTATGTTAACAAGTTATATTATGCATATTTTTTTCCTGGCTCCTTTTTTGGAGTGCAGATTTTTATGATCCACATTTTGTGAATGGGGTAGTTCATAAAGTATGGGATCCAAGGAGTTGCTGATTAACTACCTGGGCATCTACAGACACTATTATATTACAAACATAATTAGATGTTACTGAGGAGAAACTGCTTGGGGAGAAAAGTTTTGTCATTGGGAATTGCCTGCTTTTTAGCTGCATGATCTCTTAATCTGCATCTGAAATTTCATTCTTATTGGTTTTTGTTTTGCATTGAGTTAGCAAAAGCCAGAAGGTAGACCACGTGAGCATGGAGGGAATAAAATGTGTAAGCAGAGACCCCACTGCTCTTGGTATGAATTTTAAAGCTACTATCTTTCTATCCTAGGTAGCTGTGGTATTAGTTAGTCAAAGAGGGCTCTCAGAGGATAATAAAGCAGGACTGCTCCTAGTTGTCAGAAAAAAAAAATGAGGAAGTCAAGAGGGTAAATGCTGCCTTTTCATATGTCACTAGTTTGTTCTGCTTTCTCTCAAGCCAATGTAAAATAAGGCTGGATGCACATCCCTGTTGTGCAGTGACCCGAGAGACCTCGCTGGTCATGGAACACATGCTTGAGATGATTTGGCCTCACTCTCTTCTCTCCTCTTTCTGTAGGCATCCAGCACACGTCCGGAGTGCAGCATCATGCAGGAGATTGAAGAAGAACGTGACCAATGCTTGGCAGAGCTACCTGGGGATAACCACACTTCAGGTATGGGGCAGCTCTTTTCTCTCCTTGGTCTGTGAGCCAACATCATCCAGCTCCACACCTACCTTTTCTGTGCCATTTCTCACCCCTGCTCCAGAAGCAGAGCAGCAGATGCTGTGGCTGGATTCACTGCATCCAATGTGGAGCTCTTGCATTTTGAGGTGTCCATGGAGAGAAACTGACACTTCCAAAGTGAGATTGAATCAAAAGTTTGAATAGCAACCTGGAGATCACACACCATATTCTGGCTGGGAAATTCTAGCTTAAGTGTCTCAGTATGCTCAAGCCAAGAGAGGAATGTCTCTTAACTGGAAGTGCCTTTAACAAACTCTTCCCTGGGCTCTGAAAGACAGAAATTCTCATGTGCCCTGGTTTGCTTCAGGGGAAATTATGGCCTCTTAGCTCTTCTATTGAACTGCTCTCATATTCAAGGTTGCTTATATCCTGGAGGCAGAGCAGAGGCAGGATGTGCTGCCAGGCTGCCAGATAGCATGCGATTGGGTCAGGTGGCTTCAGAGCTCCTTGGTGTTCATGTGAAATACAGAACACACTACAGCATTTCTCTTGGAAAACTTTACTGGACCCTAATCCTGTCCTTTCTTCAGTGATTGCAAGAGGATGGACATGAGGGTCACAAGAGGAGGGTCCTGGTTTTTTGAGTTAAAAAACAGTGTAGGAACAATGATAGGCCATCAGGCTCTGAAAGCAACAGATCACATTGCCAGGGAAGGGGGTGGGAAGATGCATATCCTGCATGAAATTTGCATTCC
>JAVCKT010114200.1:0-22203 GCA_032273925.1 Rhynchotus rufescens
GACTGCCCTTGTCCAAAAATTATATTGCTTAGCTATGTAGCAAAAAAGCAGAAAAAATATTTATTTAAGAAGCCTGAGGAAAACATCCAATGTATCCAGAAGGAATTTTGTTGAGATGTTATAGTATCAGAAATAACTGTTAATGTGCAAGTAGATATTCATGATAATATGTAGGTAGATATTTATGATGTACTTTCTTGTGATATAAAAGACAGAACTGATGATTTTCAGTATACTAAGTTCTAGTTTACTTGTCCTTGAAAATATTCATAAAGAGTAATGCAAACCAGTTTGTAATGTCAGTTTAAAATCTTAGGGATTAACACTTTAAATCTCTTCATTCATTAATTTTTTTTACATTACAGATTTGTGAAGTGTTTCCCCAAAATAATTCGTATTGAAATATATCTGATAAAAAGGCCAGGTAAAAAAATCCATATTCAATAAATGATAATGTACATGTTCTCAAATATGTAACACACAGTTCTATGCCAGTGCCACAGAATGTATATCACAAAAACTGTAATTTCTAGCTATATATTGATGAAATCGTGAGAAAAAATAGCCAACTTAGGCTTTGTTTTGCCTGTTCTCTACTTTGTAAGTATAATAGATTGCAAAGCTTTTTTATGATGTTGTATTGGAAGGAAAGGGTTAAGGAAAATTTACTGCATTGTGTACACAGAGAGAGGATGCTGTGATTGCCCTGGCAGGGGACAAATAAGAAAAAGAAAGGAATAAACTGGATGGCTTCCAAATTGTCTGTTCTCAAAATCTGGATGCATAGTTTAAATGTGGTGGGATTTTAGTCTTTTGGTCTTGACTTTTTGCAACCTTTTCCTTATTCAACTTTGCTATATATAAGAATGAATGTTCTTTGGCTGCTTATTTGCAGCAGTTTTCTGCATTACTTATTCAAATGTTAGAATATGGGTTTTTTTTTTTGTTTGTTTGTTTTTTTTTTGTTTTACAAGGCCTTTCCTGAGCTATGTCCCTTTACTAGAAAATGAAATATCCCTGTTAATTCCCAATTAATGTGGCTTATACACACTGTATGTATGTGCTGTAGTAATATGATGATAACTGTTCTAAAAGCATACCATGACAAATGGCTCAATTTTTACTCCTTGTCAGCATTTAAAAAAGGATGGTGCAGTCGGTTAGCTAAGCAGACAGGAAGGCAGGTAAACACGTCAGTTAATCTAGAGAAAATCCAATCCAGAACAGATAGTAACTGGAGGACTCCTAAAACAAATGTGAAGACTTTCCCACACAAATGGAAATGGTCTGCTCCAATTTCTTTCACTGATAATTTAATTGTCTATTAAGTAGGCTTACAAAATCTACATTACCTGAGCAGTTAAATCATGGTATATGTTAACTTGTAGGTCATTTCACTCAGAATGAAGTATGCCTTGTTAAAACAAAATCCTTTTATGTGGATAGAATTTTCGCAATAGGATAAATCTGCCATATTAATTTCCAAGATAGCTTCAATATTTTATCATTCACAAATAGAAACATTGATTGTCTTTTTTTGTTTGATGTTTTCTATGTTGATTATTTAGAAAGTAAAACAATAAAAATATCTGTATTGAAATTCAGACATTTTTATTCATGTTAAATAGAATGACACATTTCACTAACTGTTACGGACATTATTCTCCCTATCTTTGTTTGCAAAGGTGGACAATATTTTGATGTTAATAGAGAAACTGCCTGCTATCACCCTTTCAAAATGATCCAAGACTTACAGAAGTAAATTTCAGATTTTTCTGGGCAACTATGGAGAGCAGATATAATTCTCAGTTGAAATATCTGAGAGGCAGTTGTAGCAAATCTGTGAAGGTACATCAGTTACAAAAGTTGTACACGTTCATCAAACTTTCTTTAAATTACTTTCTGTAATCCATCTCCTGTTTTTAAGCAAGAGCTAATGTTTCTTATGAACGTTATCATAAGTCTGCACACTGGTTCATTTCCTTTTTAGTAAAGACTTAAAACATTTCTAAATGACTCATTATGAATCAGCAAAAGGTCAATTGCAAATGAAACTTGGAAAATAATACAGAAGACTTGCCTGAATTATATTTTGCCACTATAGGAAAGACAGGTAAGCATTCTGAAAAAAAAAAAAAAAAGTCATTGGCATATTTAGCTTCTTGCAAATATGACGTTTTAGCTAAAAAAAAGACAATCACTCAAATAGAATAAATGCTGCATTTTCTTGGGAATGTGTTACCAATATGGTTTTTGTTTTAGTTAGTTTAGCTAAAAGAATACACAGTTTATTTCATAGTAACAGACAGGGCAAGATGATAAAGTGCTTACATCAAAACTGCAAAAATAGGCCTAGTGTTATTAATGATGGCTAGGAATAAACTTGCAACAAGTCTAGCATGTTTGAATTTCACAGTCTTTAGTTATCCCACATTAAACATTTAAAATGATTTATCTTGTGAGGAGGATCATTATAAATTTCTGAAAGTTGAGGAGATGAGGTTTTTTTTTTGAGAGATATCACTAATTAGGTAACGAGAAGCAAAGAAAATCATCATTTACTTTAGAAAAAAAAAATTCACCAAACATATTTGGTGCAACATAAAAACAATAAACACTTGGAGAGTAAAGTATATTAAGAAATAACCCTTTTTTTATTTGCTAGAGATTTCAATTTTAATTAGAAAGTTGAAGTCAGAGTAATTCTTTGAGGAAATACTTGTCAAGAGAGTAAGGAAGAACTGTGTATTTTATTTTCATTCTAACAAATAATAATTAATTTGAGCACTGCTACATGGAAGATCATTTGCACTCAAATAAGCTGCTTAGATTGTAGTGAATTTTCATGATAGCATTTCATAGCTCTGGGATAGACAGGAAAATATATTTTAAAAGTATATTCTCAAAAAATGGCATATTTTCTTATGTATTTCATTAAAAAATAAACTGATTTTCAGCATTACTATTTGACTATTGCAACTTTTATTTTTACAATCTTTCTGTGCTTAAGCAGGCAGTAAACTTTAGAATATATTAAAACAGCAGAGATGATTCTGTTCTATTGCTCTACTTTAAGCTCTAACTTGAGCTCTTAGGTTGCTAGTTTTAATTAATCCCAGGTTGGTAGTGAGGGAACATTATTGGCAGTTGATGGCCTGTAAGATTGAGTTTAATTGCCACAATTCACTTCTCAGGGCAGTATTATGTACATTACCTAAATAGTCACATTTGGTATTAGTTGCCTGTCTTGCTAGTCAATTCATGAACTGGCATGGTGAGAGCGGAAACCAGTTTGCATCCACAGTTGCTTACCTGATTGTTGCTTGCCAGAATTTCTTGTAGCCTGGAATTATTCTGAGGTCTCCATTTAAGGCACCTCTTCCTGCATGTGTGGTCCACGTAGCTTTCCTCTCATAGTTCCTGCCAGCTGCAGAGTGCTTTATTTTAGAATGATTGTAAGACAAATAGATAGGAAAAACTTCTGAGAACATATATACTAATTTGAAAAAGAACATCTGTTGGTCAAAGACCAATAAATCAAGCATTTTTCCTTCAAATGCTTGATTAACATAGACACATGGTTACTTCTAAATCTCCTTTAAAAATAGCTTAAGAATCATTTAGATACAAAAATAAGGTTGATTGTTGAACTGTGGTCACCAGAAACCACATCTGGTTAATCTGTGAAAATCTTGTTCTATGCTTATCAGGTGGTGCTTCTCTTTGCAGAATTGCTATAGAGTTAGACACTGTTAATACTGTGCTGCCAAAACAGATGACTTTTGCAATCTGACGGCTTTCTTTTTACTTTAGCAGGACCAGAAGGTAAGTGGAGAATGGTGGAAATGCAAATCTGAGGTTTTCAGTCTGAGGATTAGATTCTTTGTCAGACCTTGCTTATATGTATACATAAAAAAAAAAAAAAAAAAAAAAAAAACTTCAGGGGCCTGGGAATGGCATGCTTTAAATTTAATGCACTTCTCTTTATTGGGCAATTCAACCAAGAAGCTCACTCATTTGTGGAAAGACCCAACTGGAGATGTCATTCTTTATCTCTTTTTTTTTTGCTTGATGTTTGAAATTCAGGTAAAGGGAACACCTGTTTGTAATACATCCCTTCCTGAGGCTATAGTGACAAAAGCTGTTATCATCACAAGAATAAACCTTCACACTGTGCAAAAATGCAATGCTTCAATCCCATCTGGGAAGCTAAAGCCATACTTAGATACTGATTTTGGAAAACATCCTTAGACAAAAGGGGACACCTAAACAGGCCCATCCCAAGACCAAAATTCACTGACAGAAATGTGTAGTTTTTCTGCTAGATTTTTCTCCTGTACTGAGCTCTTTTAAAAGTCTCTTTCTTTTAAACTCATTTTACAATGTCTTGAACAAAATTTATTACTAAACATAGAAAAAAAACACCCTAGAAAAGTCTGCAGGAACAGTAAAGTAAAAGTAAAGATTCACTTTTCCCTAGCACAAAATGGTTTCTCCAGCTCAATCATCTGATGGAAAGTAACGAAAAGAAACTGTGCTGTCCATCTTCTCTGGTTCTAGACAAAAAGAAGCTGCAACATACCTCTAGGGAAAGAGAACCAAAAAGAAAAGAAAAATCTTTGGATAATATATGTGTACCCTCTGTGTGTTTGCTGAAAAAATAACTACAAAAGTTTCACGACAGTATAATAGTCTCTGTAAACTTTCTGTTGTTGGGCTAGAAGCTCAGTCCGCTTTTGAAGTACAAATGCTGAATTGGACAACAAAAAGAGGCGTGAAATAAATACATTTTCTACACATTATTTCTACCAAAGCTCAAGAGAAGCTTTTTTTTTTTTTTTTTTTTTTTTTTTTTTTAATATATGTATGCTTCAGCAAAATGTTTAAATAAAGCAATGGTTAAAAAAGAATATGAGCTTCCATAATGAAAGTTGATCATGTCAGCTCTATTTGTAAAACTTTATTTTGAAACACTTCTTAGAGACTGAATCCACAAAAATCTGTCTGAATATATGAGAAATATATACCATTATTCTTTTTTCATGTTTTCTTCCTTATCCTTTTTTGAAAGATGATTTTTAAAACCTTCACTGATAAATCTTTATTAAATGGAAGGGGCTTTGATTTGTTCACTTTTTTTAGCAAAAGAATGGAAAGAATCTGAGATGTCTTCTAGTCCAGTAATCTACTATTGCAGGTGGATAAATTTATAACTATATTCAGTTCTACTGTATATGTATCTACTATATGACTAGCAATGGATCAAGAAATCCTTTTGAAAATTGTTTCTGGATATCAATACTTGGAAAGAGAGAAAATGTGTAACTAACTTACAGCTTGAATTTATTACTCACCAGAATATACCCACCTGTTCAGATATATTTTTCTGTTTATGCCTTTATTTAGCAAAACCACAAAGTATTTTTTAGATCTGTTTCTCTTTTTTTAAAATTTTTTTTTCTTAGTTCTCTTTTTTTTTTTCTTACATGTAACAGACTTTAATGGAATAATAACCTTTTAATCACTTTGCACCTATTACTGCTAGGAATTTAGCTTTGTTAAATGTGATTGACCATGAATCAATGCAGTATTCCAAACATTTTTTTTCAGGCTTCTCATGACATTATTATTATCTCCATACGTTAACTGTATAGGTGATAGACTGTTAACTTTATAGATGATGGGTGTAACAGCACTGTATTTTCCTTTCTTTGAAATCATGCTGGCCCATTGGTTCATAATTGTTTTGCAATTAATTACTTCATCCAGGCCTCGTGTCTCTTCTGTCACCTTTAAAAGCTCCTTACAGCAATCACAAGTCTTCTATTTCTTCTACTAAATTTCATACATCTCTTATTTCATATTATGTCATAGGGAATACAAGAAATGCTGGTGGCACTTGCAGATGCCACAAACGACATACAGAAGAGAGATATAGTGATCTTGACAGACAGCTAGAGAGCAGAAATGGTATAGTAGTACATACCAAATGGCACTAGATGTCTTCTTAAGAGGAACCTAAATGGCAGCAAACCTAAATGGTAGCAATTAGCATCTTGTCATCATCAATGGATATCAAGAAAAAGAATTTCTATGGCATGTTTCATCTCATCCTGAAGCATATATATAAAGCTGGTCTGATCAACTCCACATATTGCTAACATTAGATGAACTAAAAAAAATACATATCTCAATGCTCTAGATCTGACAGTTCATTTTTGTTTCTCATCACTTTTTCTCAAGGATAAAATAAAGAAGATCTGAGTCATCCTTCAGAAACAGAAATACATTACCATGTGTTCCTCTACATCTCCTGGTCTCAAACAATAATTTCAGTATTAAATATACTAGGACTAGCTGATTTAGATTGAAGTTATTGAAGAATGTAATTTTGTTATTTGAATGCCTCTAAACAAGATGAACTTGTTAGAGATTGGCTGTCAATTATTCAAATTCTTTCCTGAGTAATTGGAGCAAAAAGTAAACCTGATACAGTGTTGTTGAAGCTGGGCTTTCGAGTAAGTTTCAGAGAAAACGCATAAAGAACAGTTTTACCTATTTGACTGATCAATATATAGAATACATTACATTATAATGCCTTATGACATTGAATTTACACAATGTATTAAAATTCCACATTAACATTACAAATGCTCATACTAAAACCTGAAACATTCTGTAGATAATTATACAATGATACCTGGTGATTAATGCATATTCTTATGTTAACTAAGCTAAACTGTTTTCTCAGATATCACTAAGTGGTAGTTGGAGAAATACTAAGATTTGATTGACAGCTATAACAACGTGATAAAACTGCATCATAGTTTCAGTGGAATAACAAAACAAAACTATCTATTCTTCTACTAACTTGATTTTAAGAAGATAATTTGCTCTCCTCTCTTCTCACTAACGCATCACTGAAAAGCAAATCAGAATTTTTCTTTTTGTCAGGTAGGAACTGAATGGTCTTTAGGGATGAAAGAATAAAAATCTGTGCAGAAAGATCAAGCCTGAAGCACTTCCTGAACACATAACAATATCTCTTTGATTACAAATGCTTGAGGCAAATAAAATTCTAAGTGATATCACTTCACATCTTTTGATATGAAGTAAAAAATAAGAGCCTTTGGCTATCAAATTGTTTTTGAGAAAGCATCAACCATGTTAGCAGCTTGTTAGTATTCATATTTACAGCGAACAGCTCCATATCCTTCAGGAGATGCCTTTAGTATGTTCTATTTTCACAACTGCCATAACATTCCTGGAAGCATTGTTACAAACTGGCATTATCACAAAAAACGATGCAACTGTTCCCAGCTGAAGGAAACCTACACAATTTGTAGCAGTAGCATGTCAAATCTTTTTGCTTACTTGGTTGCTAATAAAGTAAAGAAAATGAATTAATCTTCCCTAAAATTAGGAGGGCCATATAAAAAAAAGCCTGATTTAATTCTGAGAGTAAGAAATAACAACAAAATAAAAAGTAGTTGTTCATACTGAACTATTTTTACATGCATGACAATTTTGACTTCAACATTATCTCCAATAAAATGGGGATAAATAAAGAATACACAGATATTTTTCAGGACTGTACTTTTGTGCTATTCTACTTATGTTACAACTCCATCGATCTGATCAGTAGTAATCAATATAAAGCAAAGGAAGCATGTATAACAAATGAAATCCTCTCCTTTCTGGAATAATTCTGTCTTCATTGACATAGAAAAGTTTAAGTTGTCCCTAGCTAAATAATATAAATCTTGGACCTAAGTGAAAGGAAGATTTGTGTATGTGTGTGTTTTGTTTCATTTTTGTCCATTTCTTCTTCCAGCATTGATAGGAGGCAGTGATAAACCTAACACTAGTCACACTAAGTATACATAAATTTATTTCTGTAAGCATCAAACTTGAATGTACTCTAGACTTTGCGCAGCTTACTGATACTAGTTTTTGAGAACTAGTTTATAACAATTCCTATTTTACTCCAGTGTTCAGTGATTCTAGATTTAAAAGTGCTGAATCAACATCACAAGACCTGCAGTGCCAAAAGAAAAGGAGTAATACACAAGGTGTGGATTCTAGTGAGATTGGTTTGAATGTCAATCACAACTGTAGAAAGATCTCAAAGATATTATTTAGTACATATGGCATTTTCGGGAGCAACAAAAATTCTGTCCTTAATAGTGGTCACAGAGAATCACAAAATCACAGAATGGTTGAGGTTGGAAGGGATCTCTAGAGATCATACAGTCTAACCTCCCTGCTCCTGCAGGGACAACTAGAGCACATGGCACAGGGTGGCATCCAGGTGGGTCTGGAAGACCTGCAGAGGAGACTCCACAGCCTCCCCGTGCAGCCTGTTCCAGGGCTCTGTCACCCTCACAGTAAAGAAGTTCCTTCTTACATGGAGATAGAACTTCCTATGTTTCAACTTACATCCATTGTCACTTGTCCTATCACTGGCCATGACTGAGAAAACTTTGGCCTCTTCCTCCCTACCTTCATCCTGCAGGTATTTGTAAATATTGATCAGATCCTCTCTCAACCTTCTTTTCTCCAGGCTAACAGACACAGCTCGTTTAGTCTTTCCTCTTATAAGACATGCTCCACTCCCTTAATCATCTTGGTTGTTGGGCCCTCTCTAGAAGTTCCACATCCCTCTTGTAGTGAGGAGTCCAGAACTGCACAGAATACCCCAGGTGTGGCCTCCTCAGAGCTGAGGAGAGGGGGCAGGATCCCCTCCCTTGACCTGCTGGCAACACTCCTCCTGATGCAGGCCAGGATCCCATTGGCCTTCTTGATCATGAGGGTGCACTGCTGACTCCCAGCAGGACCAGACTAGGACTCCCAGCTCTGCGGAGCTGCTTTCCAGCAGGTCAACCTCTAATCGGTACAGGTGCCTGGGTTTATTCTGCCCCAGGTGCTGGACCCTGCACTTGTCCTTGTTGAACCTCACAAGATTCCTCTCTTCCCATCTCTCCAACCTATCCAGATCCCCCTGAATGGCAGCACAGCCTCCCCGAAGTGTTGGCCACTCCACTCAGTTTGAGATCTTCAAACTTGCTGGGAGTGCACTCTGTCACCTCGTCCAAGTCACTGATGAACGGGCTGAACCTCACTGCGCCCAGTACTCAGTCCTGGGGGACATCACTGGCCCCAACTAGACTCTGCCTCCAACTAGACTCAGCCTCATTTATCACCACACTCTGATCTCTGCCATCCAGCAGAGGTGCCAAAAAAACCATGTGCTGTCACCTGCTAAATACCAGGAGTGTTATTCACAGTAATAGCTTGTTAGAATTTTTTTTTTAATAGGGTCTGTGTGGTCTTGCTACATGATGGGTGCTGTAATTCATGGTTAAAATAAGATTTTTTAAAGATATAAACAGGACTGAATCAAAGAAAGCAACTCTTTAGAAGTAGTTTTCTCTCATAACTGATACACTCTGCTCCAAATGTTGGCTAACTATATCAAAGTAATATTCTTGTACTTATAACACCTTTACTTAACACCTATACTTATAACACCTGCAGCATACCAGCTTTCATTTCCAGTCTAGCTTGATTTATTGACAGGAATTATACGATATTATACCCCATTTCCCCTTAAAACCCCATATACTCCATATACCCCTTAAAACCAAGTGAGAGGTTTTGGAAAAGCTCTGACATCTTGTTGGGGTTGCAGCTGCAGATGTACAGTCAAGCTCACAATGGCAGCAACAGACCAGCACAGGAGGGGAAAAAAAAAAAAAAAAAAAGGAAAGGAAAAAAAAAAATCTATCGGGTCAGTGACTCAAATCATCTAAATAATGGGCCAAATAAATGGTATAGCTCTAATGGAATAAGTAGGAACTTAGAATTTCCTAAATTACTTTTGAGTAATAGAAGAATGAAATAGGGCTATCATGTTTATTCTACAAGAAATGGTAGCTTTATTCACTCATTTTATCTAACAGAAATCTTAACAGAAGCATTAGTTTGAATTACTTTGAGTCAAATACCAAGCTAATGCTAAACATAGGAAGAAGATTTGAAATAAATGACTAATATAGTTTTAATTATAATTTATTTCACCAGGATAAAAGCCTTAGAAGATAGATTATTGTTTCTTTTAATACCCGTTTTCAGTATTTCTGAAATTTCAGTATTTCTGCCCAGTATAATATGTTCATTCTGCCCATTAATATGTTCAGCGCTCAGTTGTTTCTCACTATCAAAGAGTCCAAGTAATTATCTTCCTGACTGTCATGCTTTTGCTTTGTTTGACATCCTCATTCAAATTAATCTTCTTCCTCTGTCACTCCCACTTTTCTTATTCTTTTTATAGGTGACATAAATTGTTCTTCTCAGTAATCACTGAGCCTCACAAAACTTGCCAATAACACCTGTCAGTTGTATATACTCTACATAGCTATACTTAGAAATACATACTTAGGAACTCTTCCTTCCTTCACTCTTGTAAGCTGTCATGCTGATTTCAAACAGTGTATATGTGTATGGCATTCTGTACTCATTCCAAGAACTTAAAATATATAGAGAAAGTTTTCCTATTGTGAAATAATGTATGATGCTCTCCCTGTAATGATTATACAGCAGGAGCTCCCTGACTCTTGCTAGTACTATGAAGCCCCATTACAAATGACAAAAGTTTTTAGAAAAGGTAAACAAATAAACTCAGCAAGAAATCAAGCCACTACAGCTTCAACTGTGCCTTTGTTAACAAATGGTTATTTGTTAACTTACAGTATGGTAAACTGCATCTTTACCAAGAACTAGGGTAAGACTGCAAAAAAAAAAAAATTGTGAGGTATATTGGATTTTCAGTGAAAACTGATCTGATTTCTTATTCAGTGAAACATATTCGGTAAAGTTACAGTGATAGTTTAAGAGCTGTGGACTTTTATTATTATTATTATTGGTGATATATGATTGGTGATATGTATCAAGTGCATATGCTTGAATAGTCAAGAGGAAAATGCGGGGGGGGGGAGTCAAGAAATTTATTGACAATGCACAGCCAGATTTTCTGAGAGGAAATTTGACTCCACAGTTTCATATTTCATTTAGATATTCATAATAAAGATGAGATATGAAAGAGAACAGAGTGGACAATAGGTTTACCAAGAATAATAAAAGGGGATATTTTTTAGCTGTAGATTAACTACTTTTATGCAAATGAATATCAGACTGGGAATTCCAATTATCTTAAACACAATAATGTGTTTACAACACATTTTCAAGCCAGGAAAGCAATCACATATCATATTTATAATTTATAGATTTGTACATTTGTCAATTTTATCTTCTGCCTCATCCAAAAGGCAATAAAGGAAAATGTTTCAAAATTAGAAAAGTTTTCATGCTGTTTTCAAAGGAAATGTAAGGTACTCAACACTTAGCTACATGGTTCTTCACTCAGAGGGAGACAGAAAAAAAATGTTGCCTGCAGTGCTACAGATGCTGTTAGAGTAAACACTCAATGGCAGGCAAGAATAGCAGCATTTGCCAAAGGTCCCAGCTGCTTTTTCAATTCCCAGAACCATCTTCTGGATTTACACATTTGTTACTATGAAAGTATTATTCTGCTATTAGAAACACAGAATGACTCCATCCTGCTAGTGCCATCCCATGCCCAGCAGGTGAGGCCCATCCCATACATATGGGTAATGCTACATGGGCCAAAAAGGTTCTGTCATGCAACAGCCAAGAGCAAAGGCAGATATTAATTTAGTTTCAGTTGCAATTTAAGGATATTTAATTCTAATGAGGGAAGAAATTGAGAAACTTGAGAAATCCTGCTAAATTCAAAGTTGGATTTAATAAATTGTTTTAGTCTACAGTTTACCTTTTCACTGAGGTTAGCACATTTTTATCTGAGGTTAGTGATCCTCATCCTTTTGCTGAGGGCAGAACTGTAAGGTGGTAATGTAAAGTGCTTGTCAAGCTCACTTGAAATGATTTGGAAACTTGTGATAACGGTTTGTGGAATTCTGGTTCATTTTTAAAAAATAAGAAAATATGTATATTATATGGACAGATGTCTGTCTATAATTGTTAAACCAATTTTTTTATTATTTTAACATTTATTTATTTTCAATTTTAATTATCTTTATATGTAATTTATAAGAAATTAATATTAGCATAGACATTCATGGTAGTTTTTTTCTGTAGAAGAGATGCATTATATAAGCTTTTTTATGGGATATACATTTAGTAGAAATGTGTCTTAAATAGTTTTAATGTTAATTTATTATTATTGACTTAGCTGGAATAGGGCAGATCTTATTAATAATTTGCTTTAACTATTAGGAATAATAGTATATTAGAATCACAAAATAATGGAATCATTATGGTTACAAAAGACCTTTAAGATTGAGTCCAACCATAAACCCTTGAACACCATGCCTCTTAAATCGTGTTCCAAAGTGCCTCTGCACATTTCTTGAACACTGCCAGGGACAGTGACTCTACCACTATCCTGGGCAGCCTATTCTAATGCTTCACCACTCTTTCTGTGTAGAAATTCTTCTTAATGTCTTACTTGAACCACTTCCTAATTCATCCTAATGTCTCCCTGGCATAACTTGAA
Organism: Rhynchotus rufescens; assembly: GCA_032273925.1. NCBI lineage: Eukaryota > Metazoa > Chordata > Aves > Tinamiformes > Tinamidae > Rhynchotus > Rhynchotus rufescens. The sequence goes on from JAVCKT010114200.1 coordinate 12,596, forward strand.
GCCATTTACTCTTGTTCTATTGATGGTCATTTTGGAGAAGAGATCCACCTCTGCTTCACTACAATCTCCTTTCAGGCACTTGCAGAGAATGATAAATTCTCCCCTAAACCTCCCCTTCTCCAGATTAAATAATCTCAGCTCATTTAGCCACTTGTCATAAGGTCTGCGCTCCAGTCCCTCTACCAGCTTCATTGCCCTTCTTTGGACATGCTCTAGCACCTCAATGTCTTTCTTGCAGGAAGAGGCCCAAAAGTGAACACAGTATTCAAGGTGTGGCCTCACTAGTGCTGAGTATAGGGGAACAATTACTTCCCCAGTCCTGCTGCCTATGCTATTCATGATACAAGCTAGGATGTTGTTTGCCTTCATGGCCACCTGGGAACACTGCTGGCTCACATTCAGCCTGCTGTCGACCAACACGTGCAGCTCTGCAGTCATTCTGCCCCAAGCTTGTAGCATTGCCTGAGATTGTTGTGGCTGAAGTGTGGGTGCTGGCACTTGGTTTTATTGCACCTCATACAGTGGCTCCAGCCTGTCGATCCAGCATCTCGAGATTCCTCGGTAGAGCTTTCCTACCCTCAAGCTGATCTACTCCTCTTCCCAGCTTGCTGTCACCTGCTAATTTGCTGAGGGTGCACTCAATCCCCTCATCCATATCACTGATAAAGATATTAAAGAGGACTAGCCCCAAGACTGATGTCTGAGGAACACCGCTCACGACCGGTTGCCAGCTGGATTTAACTGCTTGATTTCACCACCATTCTCTGGGCACAGCCAGTTCTTCTCCCAGCAAAGAATACATCTGTTTAAGCCATGAGCTTCCAGCTTCTCCAAGAGAATGCAGTGGGAGACTGGGTCAAACGTCTTACTAAAGTCCAAGACCACATCCACAGCCTTTCCCTCATCCAGTTGGCAGATGACCTGATCATAGAAAGAGATCAGGTTGGTCAGGCAGAACCAGCCTTTCATGAACTCGTGTTGGCTGGGCCTGATTGCATGGGGCTGGGTTGTCACACAGAATGTCACATGGAATTTGCATTCTGCATGCGGAAGCTCATGGGTATTATTTAATGATTGTTAGTTTTGGAACACTCCCAAAATATTAAAGTAAAAAGGTCAATGAAGAAAATATCATTTAAAAATAATGATTTTCAGTTTCAAATATCAACAGATAGAATTTTCATTCCTCATCAAAGCCATCCATTTTTTTTCTATTTATTACGTTATTGGGGGAAAAAAAAAGAATTCCCTTTCAGTGTGATACCAACTTTAGAAAGTAGCACTGTGATTTCAACTGCAAACTCTGCTAGGCAGTTTCCAGTAGCTGACTCTTGCCTTTCCTCATTTGTTGCAGAGTTGCCAACCTTGTGGCAGCTTCTGGAACATGGAAAGTCCCTCTCTTGTCAAAGTATCTGGGTGCTTAGAGCTTTTACAGGGGAGGGGAACTGTTGGTCCAGACCTTACTAGGCTGAGATAGACTTCAGTCTAGACTTCTGACTTTCTGAATTAACTATCATGATTATTATCAGAATTTATGCAGTGGCAGACCTATTGCTTTTCTCTGTACTATGAACTAAGCTTAATGTTATATGAGGGACTTGAGCACTTAAGTGAGTGGACTCTTTCGGAGGCCTCTTTTGCCAAATAATGCCTGCTACACAGAAGACATGTAAGGAACCTCACACTAGACACACAGACAAACAGATGCCGTGAGAATTTGGTCATAATTAATATGGAGGTCATAGCCATTTTCTGGAGCATGAACATCACACTCTGTGAACATCATTTTTTTGTTTTTGTGGAATAGCAGTGACAATAGAACAAAGAAAAACAAAAAAAATCTCCCATGCAACAGAGACTGAAGATTGCTTAGGTACATTTGGAAGAGCTAGTCATAGATAAAGCTTGCTTAAAAGTATTAACACGTATGCATCTTTTCTAATCCTAAAGATAATGTATGTATATATTATTAAAAAGAATCCATACAAATACAAATAATCTGAGCATCAAGTCTGCATTTTTATAAGGTCATAATTTTTAATTACTTTGCTTCAAGGATGCTGAAACTATGAAAGTCACTTATAAGTGAATTCCAAGAGTTCTATTCAGCTAATAGGTAGGTTACAATTTCAGTAGAGAAGTTTCAATAACAAACTGACAAAACACATTTAATAACTTGACACAACATGTCAATGAAGGTAAATGCAATGATAGAGGCATTCACAACATACTGTTGATGATTAACTATATATGCATAACTGTCATACATATTAGTAGTTTGTCTGTGCCCAGTTTTCACTGAGACAGTTGTCCAGTTTTTAGCAGTTGTAAACAGGTGGTTCTCTAAATAAATACATAAATAAGAATTCCACAATTTGAACACCTGAAAATCAATTTACTGTACACTGTACTTGCCATAAACGGAAAAAAAAAGGTTAAAAGCATTCTTTAATCATTCGTACCTATGTAGCTGTGAATGTGAATTCATTTCTCTCAGTGTATTTCTAAACATGAAATATTTAATAGAGAGCTTTGGAGAAAGAGGAAAAAGATATCTAATAAAAGAAAATAGAGATATATTGAAAAGCTTTGCCTAAAAAAAAAAAAAGCATTGAAGGAAAATCCTTTGTGGGTGAACTAAGTGGCAACAGGGAAGTTTAAACAAGTGCTGCTACTTAAATCATTGATCAGAAACTGTACTCTTCAGTAAAAAAAAAAAAAAGAGATTCTTAGAAAAAAAAGCAGATCATTTCTTTGGGCTAAATGAGTTTTTCCCCTCTTGCTTTCATTCTCTATAACGCAGAGTGAACACGAACTTCAGTGCGACTGCCACATCCCTTGTATGCTTTGATCATGGAGAAGGCATTGTCTGGCAAAGAGACTTGATGTTGAAAGTCTGGGCCCAGGCTTTCTACAGTAAGACGAGCTGTATTCTCCTCTGTCGAGTGAATAACAGGAGTTTTGTGTAAGGCCACATAAGCATAAAAATGGCAGATGTCGTTACTTTCAGCAGCTTTAAGTGATCAGCCTGAAAAAGGCATTCATCATCAAACAAACAATGCAGACTTCTAGATGTCAAAATGAGATGGTCTGAATGATCAGTGCGCTCTGTGTTTTATCAAACGCCAGCACTATCTCTTTTCCCTGTGAAGTCCGTTCTGTTTCTCAGGGTAGTGATGCTTATCTCACTGCTTTCAGTTAGAGAAAAACAAACCTTTTGGTTCTAACAAATACTTTGCAACCATTGACTTAAAAATATAAAATATAAATCAAAAGCAAATAAAAAGTAGTAACTATGGAAACAAGACAATAAGGTTATTTACACACTGCCTCTTGAAAGTGTTAATTCACTTGTAGTATCTGAAAGAATGAAAGAATTTAAACAAAATTTGTAAACTGTATCTTTTCATTATTGGAATCAATAGAATTTACTAGAAAACTAAATTGATTAAAAGTTATGCATCTTTTAATTTACCTTGAAAAATATGGCAGCCTTTTGAGCATCTGAAGAACTAGTGGCTGCATTTATAACTGCCACTTTTCATCCAAACTTTATAATAAAATTCATGGGCAGCTACTGAAACCTTGATCTATGAACATACTCAATTTTTCTTCAAATTCTTTGAGTCAGCCTCTGCGGTCATATTTTCTTTTTGTTAAATGTCTATTTTAAGTAGGTTAGTACTTGTACTTCACAGCTTATAGTTTTATATTGCCATACTGACTTTACATCTAAGGGTGAATTATGGTAGCATTAGTTCATTCAGAATAATTTTTTGTTTGTCTACTCTTTGATCCAATAGCTAGAAATCCAAGCTCTACATCTATTAATTAAACTGTGATGCTTTTCATTCTTTGGTATTGAAATAATTAGTCATGGAATGAACCACATTGATAAGCTTAAATTCTCCCGATCTCCTAAACAGGTAGTCAAATGAAAGCTGTTAATCTGCCGTAGTCCAAAAATCTGCAGTTCCACTGGACAGATGGAAGGGACTGAACTCCCTTATTCCTGTTTTTATTTACTGATTTAGAGGTCATCCTGCAGAACAAGCCAGCCTGATTTGAAGATGTACAGATTAGACTTTTCAAAGTAGACAGAGGAAGAAGCAGGTCAGAAATAAAAGCTAAACTTTGGCATAGGAAAAGAAATTAAATGTCTCTAAGAAAATAACAGGAATAAATATACTTCAATTTCAAACAGAAAGAAGGAATATTGTTCCCAAATACCTTCTATTGGCAGCAAATTTAGATGCCTAAAGGTTACATTACTTAGAATGAGTCAAAAAAAAAAAAAAAAAATTAGCTTGTCTTTCCTTTTCCTATTTAGGATCATTGCATCTCTTATCTATATCATTTTCAGATATATGGAAATTATATTAGAGATGGTCTATGATTTTCATTGGAAACATTCATCTTGGTGATGTCATATGTATTTTACTTTAACTAGAACTTTCTATTAAAGTTAATTTAAAGATATGCATTAAAATGTGATAAAAATCTGGCTGTTCATTAGGAATCCATACTCTGAGTTCTGGATGAAAGAAAGGGAGAGAAAAAGTGATTATGTAACACAGAGATAGGTATCTATAAAACACAATAGTAATGGGTAAGAGCTGTTTCTGCTGCTGTACCACTTCTACCTGCTCAGCATTGGTTATGTTCTACCTTCCTTCTGCTTGTTGTTTTGCTCCTGATATGTCTAACAGCTCTTTTCAGATCACACAAACACACGTGAGTTTCTGTGCCAACACATCTCAACTACTGTCCATTTGATACAATCTTTCAGCAAGAGCACTGTTATAATCATTCCATACTAGTTACAAATAAAATAAGCAAATCTTATTTTTAAAATCTTCAGAAAGTATACACATAAAATTTACGTGTGAAGATTAAAATATAACAAGCAAGCCAAATTCCACATCCTGACAAATACAATCAATGGGATAAACTTTGCAATTTATAAATGACATTATTATTCTTTCTAATACCCACACAGACTGAATCCATTCAGCATTCTGAATCAATTATTTACTGTGTACATTACCTGTAACAGTAGGTGAGTGATTTTAAATAATATCCCAAATTTTCTAACTAGCATAACTGTATAAAATATCTGCAGAGCAATGAAATAAAGAATGAAATTTACTGTTCAGACAGTAGGTGATAACAAGGATATTTACATCCATCTCAATAACTTTTAGATCACTATTTACATTAAAATCCCAGAGAGAGAAAAGAGATGGTTAAAGCTAAGAAAGCACTGTTGCAGGTGTGGAAATAAATTGCTAACAGGGACCTATTTTCAAATTTTACTTTGTGAACAGCTTTTCTTTTGCTGCAGGACCACGAACAATGAATGATGATACAGTTAACATTGGATACTTCCTCTGACCTCAGCTGGAAGAGTATTCCCCATTTTGAAAAGCTTGACTTCACATCCAGGTGAAGTCACTTGTCAAATAGCAGGTGCTATTTATTACTTCTAAAGAAGATAGAGGAACTCAGTTGTAACATCTAGAGGACTAGAGAAGGTTGCCAGCTTCCTGAATGTTAATAACTTTGTAGATCTTTCAACCAAGGAAAAGTTATGAAGTTTGCTGATGCAGACACACCTATTAAAAAGCCAGTTTGCCTGAACTTTAGACAGATTAACAGAATGCTTTTGCTGTTTTCATGTTACTGTACTTTCTATTCTGGGATATTCTCATTTTTCTTTATTAAATAATGTACTGTGATTTCTCCACAGTCATAATAATTTTGTTTTCAAATAAGTCTTTAAGCAGCATAATTTGATCTAGTTTAGAGTCCTGTAATATTAGATTTCTAGGTCTTGAAAATACACAAATATTTGTGTAAAAGTAGAATAGCTAGACATGGAATTTAATTTGTCAATTTATGTGTCAATTTATGTATAAGTAGTGTTTATAGTGCATGGTAATAGGATATCACCCTACAATACAGATTGTGGAAGGACAAGCTAGTGCTCTAGTTCAGCTGAAGTGACCAAGGGTTATTTCCACATAGAATTTACTTATATTTCAAGTATGTGAGAATTCATACAAATTAAGCCTAAGTACTTATATACCAGGATCATGTCAGTTATAAGTAATTTCGATGAGTAAAATTATTCCAATTAGGATAATTTTGTACATTTTTGCAGTTACTTTTGTAAGTAGAAATCTAAGATCTAACACAGTTGATTACAAACTAAAGTTCCTTTCCTGCAGGAGCACCTCCTTTCCTGTCACAAAAAGTCTAACTGTTTTTCCTTATCCCACAGAGGGCATATATTTCTTCCCTTCCTTCCTTAATCCTTTTTTCCCTTCCATTTCTGACATGTATTAAGTAACACTGTAGGTAAGCTTTCTGCCCCACAGCCTCTATGCAAGATGAATGCAAATACATCTTTCCCAAAAGCTACAGTCACTACCTCCATCAATTCTTCTCTCATGAAGATCACAAAACCTCTTTTCTTTACTAAGTTAGGAGTAGAGGATGAGATGTCTTGTAAGAATAGATTTGTTAACATTATTATGTTTTTGCAAAGAATTTTATTGAAAGAATGTACTTTATAGGTAGATCACTGTATAAGAGAAAGAGGTAGCTTTTTATCGGACTTTCTTTAAAGAACCTTGTCATAAGAACAGTATTTGTTATTCACAGCAATGGAGCAAATGTTTATGAATCTTTAGGGCTGGCGAGGAAATGTCTGTTGTGCACCTGACGTGAAAAGTTCGTATGTCCTAACAGCTGATCTTTGACTCATTCCTAGAGAGCTTTAAATTTCCAATTTTTAAATTTCCCATAAGTCTCTAGAAGTGTTATAGTAGAATCCTATGCTAAACACTGAATTGTGTCTTCTTCTTTATCCTGTCAAGCAGTTTGAAATCCATACTCATCTTTGTTTTAACTTCTAATTAGTAAAACCCTACAAAGTTCAAGAAAACTATATATTTAAAATTATATTTAAATTAAAATTATATTTTTAAAAATAATCATGCTTCCTGATATATTTTTACTTTCAAATATCCAGACTGGGAGCTTATTATGTAGAAATCTTTGAATACTAATTTTATACTATATAGGTCTACTTTATGATAGTCAATTATTTGAGCCTGTTGTTTAATTCTAATTGCTGAGATGGGTAAAGGGCTAACCAAAGGCTAGCCCAAGAGGGCCTACTTTCACATGAAACATAGGGTTAGTACGAAAATAGGTTCTAGCTACTGTCACTCATGGGTGCAGTTGCAATCTCCTCCAAGGAGTGAAGATAATAGTCATCTGAATTGCTGCTGATTCACTGCTGGATGAGAGGAAGGAATTGTTAAGTATACAGAGGTTTGAATTGCTATAGGCTTCTTTAAGTACTAAGGCAATTAACTTGAAATTACTTGAAAATAAGTAAACTATTGGCAAGAAAAATGCTCTCAGAAGCTTTTGCTATTTATCTATACAGACACACATGTTCCCTCAAGTTCCCTTCTGTGTGTTTTCCATGAGCATATGCTGAGCTAATTAATATGCCTTTCTAATTTGACTATTGCATTCTACTTTTACCAGTGAATAGATGTTCAATGTTCTGACATGTCAGAGAGGCTTTGAGTAAAATGGAATCTGTATGTTATTCAAGGTATAAGGATTGTGCAAGTTAACCATGAAAACACCACCATCTGTTGTGCATAATGTTCCAGTTTTATTTTCCAAATGGGGGAAGGAAGAAGGAAAGGAATAATAATTTGGATACTGTAAATGATAAACTCTTACTTCCAGAAGTTTTGTGACTGGGGGAGAAAATTACTCCAAGCTTTAATTTGGAATTGTTTTCCTGCTGCAGAATTAAAATCAAACAAGCTGTTCTAGGAATGCATGTACTAATGAATGCCAGAGTCTGAACCTATTCCATGCCCAGAAATGCAGCATAAGACCTTCTGCATGCACTTTTTTTTTTTTTTTTAAGTTTAGTCCTCCTTGATGTTTAATAATATTCCATGAGTCAGCAGCTAAGTCAAATTTACAAGACACCTGATTTCTGAAGTACTGACTGTTCTTTAGAGGTCAAAAATCTTGCAATTTTCACTTTGCTCATCAAACAAAAAGCAGAACATTTCTGAAAAGAACAGCAGGGAGAAAGACAGGAAACAAAGATCAAAATATAGCAGCAGGGACTCAAGTGAAAACAGCAGGAAGAAATGGGTGACTAAAAGCACCAGTGAATAGAAGAGAAAAAAAAAAAAACTCATAGAAGCTATTTAAAGTAAGCAGCTAGTCTAATGTTTGTATGTTTGTCCAGAGCATTTTTTATGTATCTTTTTGCTTAGAGTTCTCAGAGGTTAATATCATCAGATAAGAAAGCATTCTTTTTTTACAGTTTAAAAGACGTTCAGTGTAAACACTTCATATTACATTTTATGTTTGAGTGCATTTTCAGTTACTGAAGGAAACTTGTGAAAAGAACAAATCTATTCTGAACCTCACAAGGCAGAAAAATGTGGAACTTCCTAAAGCATTTTAGCCATTATTATCAGAGTGAAATTTCCCTTCCAAGGATCTAAGTCAATATGTGAATTCAAATAAACAGGGAGATTTCTAAATAACTGACTGACTTTTAAAAATAAGCCTCACATAGAAAGGTGAGCACTGGCATGGAGGCAAGCCGAAACAAAAGAATACATATGTGTATAAAATAGCCATGTATGAGACTATGAAAACATCTCGTTAATGATTATTTTTGTTCTTATCATTCATTATCTTCCAGTACCTTAAATTAATATTGCTATTGTCATGTTTTTTATTATGGTTGTCATTCTGGCCAGGCGCCAAAAAATATGGCTCTGAAAAAACAAACAAAACATCTCAACAAACAAACAAACCAAAAAAATGGGAGCTCACATTTATGATAATTAATTTTACAAATTAAAAATAAGAATTCAATTTTCATTCTTCCTTACAATGTGACTATAAATGAAAAAAAGATATCTTCTGAATATAAATTACCTTTTAATGGAATGCTAAATATACTGAAAAAGTGTTAAATTCAGATCTTTTTATATGAAATAAATTATCTAGAAGCACAGTATTTCCAATACTTCCAGTGTTTGCTTGTTCTCACTTACCTTTTCATTTCTTCCTTATTTTATATCTGCTCAGTGGATATGCATATGTGAATATACATCAGACGAACTAGATTTTGAAGAACTCACAGTAGAAAAGATAATAAATAATAAAATAATAAAATAATAAAAATAAAAATAAAATAATAAAATAATAATTTAGTTTCTCACACACACACACACACACACACACACACAAGTTAAAATGAGAAGGGAGAAAAACATGCATTGATTTCCAAGTCCTATATTTTGTTCTGGAAAGTGAACAGCTCAATAGTACACCATTCAAGAAGAGTTATTTTTGAGGGTGAAGGAAAGGATTTATAAGACCCTTCCCTGGGGTCTAGATAACTAGTACTAGATAACAACAAAAAACTCCTCACCTTGAACAAAAAATCTGCTGAGACACTACTGCTCAAGGATATCAGGGATATCCTAATGTTCTGCAGTGAAACAATTGAGATGCCTTCTCTTATTCTCATTTCCTTTTTTTTT
>JAVCKT010114236.1:0-22187 GCA_032273925.1 Rhynchotus rufescens
AGGGAAAACCCTATAAAAGAAAAAGCTCCCACCAAAATGTCTCTGAAAACAACTAAATAATGCTGCAAAACTGCAGAAGCAGTTCAATAAAGTAGGAAAATCATATATATTTTACACACACACACACACACACACATATATATATATTTTTATATATATATATATTTTTATATATATATATATATATATACACATATATACATATATGAGATGTGGAGTGAATGGATTTGTCTATCCTCCCGAGTCAAAGGGACTACTGGGGAGGTAACAGAGGAAGGACAAAAGGATGAAGATCCAGAGAAAGCGTTCAGCAAGATTTCTCACTGGAAACATCCCTGACTAGGCAGGATGTGTATTTACACTAGGAGAGTGCATGGCTGAATAGTACTGCCTGCCTCTGCCTAACATTAGCACAGCCGTATGGTGCTGTCAACAGGGGCTCCTAATGAAGTGATGGTGAAAGACAATACAGAGGTGACAAATCATTTTTAACACCTCGACAGAAATGTCTTTTTTTGTATCAGATTTGAAAACAGCCTACCCACCACAATAGCAGAGAGCCATTTGAAACGCAGATGCAGCAAACAGAAACTATTTACAAAGAGCAAAAAGGCAGAGCTCTATAGAAGCACAATAGGGTATCCTAAAAATAACAAGAGAATCTACAGAACTTAACAAAGAACAAAAACAAGGCATTTACCACTGTATAAAAATGCTTAGACTTACAGCTCTTCAGCATGCTATACAGCATTCAATAGAACTACAAAATAGTTTTCATCTTCTACTATTTGATTCACTTTCCATAAAGGACAGGATTTTTTTTTTTAAATCACATTTCTCCCCAAATGCCAGAACTAATACACTAGTCCATAACAATATCTGGAGAAAAAAAAAAAAAGTTTTTTTTTTTTTAAGTAATGGATGTCAGTAAAATAAAATGGGTTGTTCAGTTTATTTTGCCTGATTTTTTGACTAGGATAGTCTGTCCTATACCATACAAATGTTTCATTTTTAAAGGAGCAGCTGCAGGCGAGTTGTTTACTTGCCCTGTTTGTCCCTCAGAACATGTACAACTGCATCACCTCTCCACTGCTCGGATTAGTCACTAATTGAGTGTACGCCGAGCTACAAATTTCAAACCAATCTACGGTCGGGTCTTAATCCAGATCAAAGGCTGGAAAATTATTTCAACTCTCCAATCAACTTGTAAGAAAAGACTGAGAGCAGGATGGCCCCACTAAAGCAAAGCAAGGATGGACAGGATAAAAGAGGCTCTGCAACAGAGCACAGACATGCTCTTTTTAAAGAGACACAGTAAAATCAGAATTCACCTCAGTGAAAACTGTTACTTCAATTTCTTTCATGGCTGCATCCAACGAAAAATCTCCTGTGTTTTTTGTTTTTTTTCTCCCTCCTATTTCTCCATAGTATATTTCTTGCCCTTATCAATGTAGGGTCAGATAAAACTGCCATCCAGAGGAAAAACGGCACAAAAAAACGGAATAAGAAACACAAAGCAAACAACATTAGCAACATTAGTTAGTAAAGAGAGAATAATAATTATATTAAAATCAACAATTATTTTCTATTTTTCCACTAATTCTTGTATGCACTACCATTTTCCAAGTCTGGATCATCAACTAAGCTGTATGAATTCACAATTAGGGCATTTTTGAGGTGTCACCATTGACAGACTTATGTCTAATATTATCCATTCCCAGCGGATGGCAAACAAATTGCACCCTGAAGGTAGGAAGGATGAAAGCACAGCTCCCATCCCTTACACTGGTAATGACAGAGTTGATCAAGGTCTGTTTCAGAGGACAAAGCTCTTGACTTGAGGTCGGTACAATACTATGTAAATATAAAGTACTAATGACTTCAAGACTGCAAAGGGAAACGATTCCTTCCAATGCATCAAGTTATTAGTCATGAGACACCTCAGCCTTGTGACTAAACACCATTTTTCTGTCCCATCAAGCTGGACTGCAATTAATTACCGCACACGTAATTGTAATTCCTGGCTCCACAGCCACATCCAAGACAAAAACTACCAGATATTTTACAAACAAAAAGATAGACAAGGTCTTTGAGACTTGTCGCACTCACTCCATCAACTAAAATAAGAAATAAAAATAATAAAAAATTAAACAGAAAGACATAGCCAAATTAATGTGTTCTCCCCACCCTCCCCCCCCCCAAACTGACTGCAGCAATCAATAATAAATCTCAAAGAACTCTTTTAGCAAAGCCCCGGCCTAGCCAGCAGGTATTACATTAACTGCCATTATCAATCAGAGCTCACTGGAAACCGATTTACGAAGGATGAGTTCTGGGAATTCATTTGTGTTAAAGCAACCTTTGCATTGCTCCAATAGGACGTGGGGAAAACTAAGGGCTGCTTCACTATGTGCAGTGCAACACATTTCTCAGTGGAAAGCAATGCTAATATTTTTAAGGAGTCGCTCATCATCTAGCGTGGGATGCACACATTCATGTCAACAATTTCAGAAATGAGACGTAAAGCTGTTTGTTCATTTTCTATTTTCTCCCTTTAAAAAATGCAGGATGCCATAAAATGGGGAATTAGCTTAAGCCAGACAAACATCCTTCACAATTACTAAACTTTACCAACCTGTAGCAGGCTTAAGATGAACAAATGACTTCTTTTTTCATGCAGCAAAGGAAGGAGGTTAAAAGCTGCAAAACAGTCCAGCTTCTGAGGCTCATCTCACAACCTCAGTCCTACTCGGACCAGCATTGATCATTCCAGTTTGTGATGGAAATAATCAAATGCGGGAAAGAGGACAAAAGTTTTTCATGAGTCACCCTACTCGGCAATTCCTTCCCCTCCCTTCTCTAGTGTCCCCTCCAACAGATACAGATATTGGAAATATAATTTATTAAGTCAACTGTGCTTTTCAAAAGGTTGCTTTGGTGATATTTAAATGACTACAAAGCACCAAGTTGCACAAACACAGAAATATCACTGTAGCTAAACTCAACTGAAATCCATGAAGTGGAGGAAAGAGTATTATTTATACCTCAGACAGGGACCTGGTAGGTAGCTACCAATGATGTCCCATTCTGCATATTAAAAACCCAAATTGGTATTTTTGGTCCCATTCTGCATATTAAAAACCCAAATTCGTATTTTTGGTCATCCTCTAAAGGAAATTTTTAGGTGTAGGCATCTGCTAAAAAATAGGACGAGCCATAAGTGACAAGGACATAAATGGCACCGCTTCCTTCTCTTGGGAGAGGAGATGGCTCTGGAATGCAGTTAACATTTGCACTAAGAGGAAAACAAACTTCAAAATGAAAGCATTAATCGACTTAGGGAGGCAAAATTAAAAACATGCTGAAAAACATCCACTGCAGTCAATTAAACACAATCTTTCCTTTTAATAGAGGCTATTTATTGCCATTGTCAAGGTGCCTATAAATTGTAAAGGGCAAAAGTGCTTTTCAGCTCAGCAGTCATATCCTTCTCAGTGATAAGTCGTCTTGAGAGTCTGCTGGTTTAACTGTTGTTTAGAATAAAAAAGCAAAAAGTAGGAAAGCAAGGACAAGAAAAAAAGTAGGAAAGCAAGGACAAGATCATTTCTTTACTTTTTAAAAAGTACTTTACTTTTTAAAAGCAGCTAAACTTTGAAAGGCAATTTTCTGCATTACAGTAAGGCTGAGTTAATATCCATTAATCAGAAAGACCCACTCCTGAAATGAAAATGTAATGGAGAAGACTCCTGCAAGCAAATACAACTGATGTTTGCTTTAACATGCAAACTTTTTTTTTTTTTTGTATATAAAATGTATGACTCAGTCCTACCCATCAGTTTTACTATGAAACTACAGCTCCTGTCCCTTCTGGACAGTTACAAGGCTCTGTGCAACATTTCCATGCTAAAATATGCCCTGCAGCTTTCCCTTTTTACAAGCCGGTCATGGAATGAGCTCTGCTCAGGTAAACGCAGGCACTCAGGGAACACCAGGGATTCTCAACAGTGGCTTAGGCTTAAAAAGCTCATTTTAGGACTGGGGCTTAAACTGAGTCCACAGAAAGAGCAACAGCTTATATAAAATTTGTAAAGTAATCAGTTTGCTCACAAGTTGGGAAAAAAAAAAAGAAAATGTTGAGAACACCACTGCTTCTGCTCTGGCTATTAATAACAGAGGCATTCATATCCCAACTACAGTGAACAGGATCCTATTATTCAAACTGCCAAGTCTACTACAGGCATTCAAAATTCATGCGGTTGGCTTAAAACTGTGCTTAAAATGAGCTTTTATGTATTTTTTTTCTGAGACATTAACCTTTGGGATTCACATTTGCAAAATTCTGTAGGTATCAAGGAAAGCTACAAACTGTCATTAAAAGCAAGCCAAAGATATGCCACAATTCTTAAGGGAATAAATGCCTTCCAGCATTTGATAGCACCGTGTTTAGCATAAAATCTTTAGGCAAGCGCTAAACAGACATAGAAGGTAAGGTGGGGAAGGTAAAATGGACAGAATAAGCTTTAAGATGTGTTCGCCTCTTCAGGCAGCCTCCCTGCCTGAACCTTGTGAAGGTGACACTGCCAAGAAATAAAAAAGATCTGTCAGCAAAGGGAGGCTGTGCCCTCAATTGGGCATTTTTTAATGTTAATGAATATCACACTAGTCAAGCAGACTGTTCTTTTTTGGGGATCAACCCTTTTATTAGGGCCAATTGGCTGTATCAGAAACTTACACTCATCATATCTTAAGAAGACTCCAGGTGTCTCTTGATTAGCTTGAGCAGAAAGGGGAACACGCTTTGTGCATTCTCTTCGCTTTGCGAATATTTAAATACAAATAGCATTAACTTTCTTCATATGATCCATTTAGCAGGTTAAAAAGTTCACTTGAACATACAGAACTCATTCACTTGAACATACAGAACTCACTTAAGTAGCCCATGGAGCACAGTAATTATCTAAGAGCTGTCACAGTACAAATGGAATGCAAACTATGGTTAATGCTGCACAAACAAAACCCCACTTCTCTGCACAAAACACTTCACATCTTCAAAGTCTTCATAAACCAGCCCTTACAATCTGACACTGTCTTCTGGCACCGTCTTCCGTCCTTCCCATCCCCACACAGACAGGGCAATAACAAAGAAAAGACAGAGAGCACCTGGATTGGGAATGCAGCTAAGCCAAGGCTGTTCAATGGGAGCTCACCTGTGGCTCCAACTTTCAGTGCACGTGCAGCCAAGGTCATCTTTACAGGCAGAAAGCAGCTGGGGTGTCCAGGCAAGGAGACAGGCTGCAGGACAGGCCGTGCCAAGAAGAACGGGTGAAGGTCAGGCCACGACCGGCAAGGATCGGCAGCTCGGACCCTCCCAGCTACCACCCCTTCCCATTTGCCCTACAGGCAGAGGCTCCTAGCTGGACACCACGCTTGCCCCTCCTTGCCAAATCCCTCCTCTAGGTACACACCTCGTTCACGTGTCTTCTCCAACAGTGCGTTCCCATCTCCAGCGCTAAAATCCAGTAACATGCAGAACTTCTGCAGTCCATCCCACTGAACGGTCTTACAACAAAAGAGAACAATCACCCTCAGCACAGTTTGGAAACTGTGGCTCTCATTTGGTTTTCCAGGAAAGAGCTCTCTGACAGAAGAGGGAATAAACAAGAAAATGTGTACAGGGATCATCCGGAAGTTTCAGGACAAAACTGCACTGAGCAAGAGCAACGGCCCTATGTACCCAAAAGTCAACAACTAGATTCCAAGTAATTTGGAATCTGAACTTGGTATTTCTTTGGTTAACAAACTTTACAAACCTGAGTTGATGCCAGAGACAAAGAGAACATTTCCATTTTGCAATAAACCTCAGGGAGAACAACAGCTCTCAGGAAGATCCACCCTGCAGCCTGCCAGTTTAGTAGCCGCATTTGCAAAGTTTTCTAGTAGCAGATAAGGCCAATGGGGAAACTGTACTGCCAAAAGATTATTTTGGCCCCCAGTTATCACCTCAAACCATGAGAAAACAGTGCTGGGATCTTTGCTGTCCATAAATCAAACAGGACTTTGCACCTTTAGCCTGAAACGGGGCGGTGCAAGAGGCAGGAATTCAATGTCATGCTAATGCAGCTGGTGGACCCTCTCCAGATTCCTCAGCAAACCTTCTGTGATCACCCCTAACCAAGAAATCATGACGGATTTTCTCTACTACGCTAAATCATTTTTCAATCTGCACCCCTCTTCTTAACATACTTGTTTTGGGGACAGAGACAGGGTCTGAATCACAGGAGCACAAGTGATTATGGCTAGAGTATTCCCATGAGGCGAGAGAGCTTTCTCAGTATTCTATTATGCGACTAAATGTCAAAACGTAGCTACTATTAACCAATATGAAGTACTGGCTAGCGTGCAGTTTTGCAAAAGAAAACAATTCAAGAAGAGCCCTGTAAAAGGACGGGAGTTTGGAGGAAACCAGAAACGGAATGTGAGTCAACAACGCAACGTCTCAGAGCACGAGCAATTCTGCAGCACGTTAATGGGAGCATCACACGCGTGACCCAGGAGATTAATTGTTCCCCTCTCCAGGGCTAGTGAACATTGTGTTCCGCTTGGGGCAGCTCATTCTTCACAGGGCTGTTGACAAACCATAGAGTGTGCAGAAGACAGCAATAAAGATAAGAAGTTCAGAAAACCTGACCTACGAAGAAAGGTTTAAAGAATGGTATTTGGCTTACAAAAGAGAAGCGAGAAACCAGGGAGCAGCATGGAGAGGAAGGAATGAAGAGAAATAATAGCAAGTCTTCCAGACTGCAAAGGTTGTTGCAAAGAAAACACCAATCAACAACTCTTTGTGTCATGGTGTGCCAACAAGTACCAATTGTGGTGAAGCAAGTTCTGATTAACTTCTTTGAGTAACTTTCCAACTTGGTAATTAAGGAAAACCACCCACAGTGTTGTGCAGCCTCCACAGCCTCTGTGGGAACACACTCAACTGTGCTCTCAGGTCCCGTGTCCCATCTAAGCAAGCAAATTAAAAAAAAAATGTTATTTGTTAGTTAAATTTATTTGATATTATTTAACTCTTTCCATTATAATCATGCTTCATAAAAAAAACCTTTTTGGTTTTTCAGTAAGTTAGAGTGCGTTAAAGCAGTGCAATATTTATGAAATTAGATAGCCCCAGCTACTTATCAGTTACTTATAAAAGACC
Source organism: Rhynchotus rufescens (assembly GCA_032273925.1). Lineage (NCBI taxonomy): Eukaryota > Metazoa > Chordata > Aves > Tinamiformes > Tinamidae > Rhynchotus > Rhynchotus rufescens. The sequence continues at coordinate 7,202 of JAVCKT010114236.1, forward strand.
TAAAGTTATATACTGACTTGGTTTCTTGAAAACTGTATTTGTCCAGCAGTTCACTACTTGATTGCATCCAGAGTCAGGCTTACAAAAACAAATACTAAATCTTATATATCAAAGCACACAGCAGACTAAATATTTTAATCCAGAATTAGAAATTTGAGGACTATAATTTCTCATCAGGCTACATTCAGAATTTCTCCAAAATCTGAGGTTTCAGAAAAGTATTTCCTTACAGTCATTTTAGCAAGATATAAAGGAGCAGGTAATAACAGGGAGTGTCGGATTGCAAAAGGCTTACAGCATGCCAAAAATGCATTAAAAGTACAAGTTCCATATAGTACATGTAACTATATTTGTTTCATATTACTATGTAAAATATCCCACCAATCCTGAAAGAAGTCAAGAATGCAGCTACCAGTTCTCCAGGGCAGATATCTTCATATCTTTGGCATAACTCACAGAACTGCAAATTGTAGCTATGACACAGGCTTAGTAACAAATTAATGTGTCACCCGGGGCGAGAGTCTCTGTTCCTGTTTATCGTAGCAGATAGCACATATCATCAAGATTTTGCACGTATCATTAAACCTTAGATACTAAACTTAGGTTTAAGATCTTAGTCCTATGTTGTTAGCTCATTATAATCAGAAGACCTTTAGGAAAGCACTAAGAGTTCAGACATTTAATGCAGATTCTTAATATTAGACCATAATAATATTCGCCAGCAATGACAGCCTTGGCCTAATGACACTTGGTATCTTGAGAAAGTGTATAAAAACTGTGGATACTGATTCACATCTAAGCAATGAGATGTCCAACACACATTTACTTGCCTAACAAACCAAGATGCAAACTGAATTATATTAACTCACCTTCACGTATTTTCACTATTTCTTTGAAGAACTAACACGCTCAGAAGTGCAGGCAATGTCAAAGACACTTAAAATATTCCTTCTCTTCTGCTATAAACTGGGTTGCCTTTATCAGGTCACAATCACAGGAGGGATCCAACCAATTTATACTGACAAAATAAACAAATTGGTATTAATCTGTACTCTCAGGCAAAATTCTGCCTTTTTTCAGTATGACAATCCAGTTCTAGATTAGCAGATCATGTACTTTCTTTTAAATGAAAATATTTTTTAAAAAATCCTACCATATCATCTAAACAGAGCAGGCATCATTAGGATACTCTTCCCATTTGCTGCTAAGGTTCAATCCTGTCCATCCTGGCTTGACTGAAGCGGGACTGTAACGCTGTTGCGGAGCTCCTAATCCTGTTGTCTCTGGATCCACAAATCCCTGAGTCACCCGATGGCTGCGGGCTTGAATTTGGGTCACATCGCAGTTGTATCTTGGTCAACGTTGAGGAAGAAGATCCCAATGCTGGAGAGCCTCCCTGTGCCCAGGTATGGGGCACCTGCGACTCGAGAGCCGCTCTGACCCCAGTGCTGGGACAGGACTGACCACGTCTGTCACGTGGGGCTCTCGGAGAGGAGCCTCGTGTCTGACTGAAGTCCGCTTGGCCGAGGGCTGCCCTCGCGATGCGGGGCGTCCCACCACGGCACAGGCCCCACCTCTACCCGCGCCTGCGGCCAAGTTGCATCAGCTCCGCCGTTAGCACAGACTGGCCCTCAGTGCTGCAGGTTTCTCAGACGATTTTGTTGACCCAAACGCAATCGATTTGCCCTACGCTCGCAAGGGGATTTGTGTTGACACGGACAAAGAGCGGGAACACGAAGGCTGCGTGGCAGACAAGGTGCAACCACCTTTTCCAGAGGTGGGAGAATTTCAGCTCCGCATGATCCAACTGTGAAACTCGCTCCGAACCAGGGAAGCTGCTTGGGCATTCCCACCACGGCATTCCCTGCGGCCTCTGTGGCACAGAGGTCGGGGTCTCTTGAAAGAAGGAATCTTACACAGAACATGCTCATTTTTAATTTCCGACCACAGTCTTTTAAATGCATTTTATATTCAAAACTCACCTGAACAAACTGCGTAATTACACGTGCTCAACAAAATTGTGTGACGTTCTTAACTGCAGCGACTTTGAAGACTTAATTTTAGATTCAGAAACTGCATCTCCTTTGAGAAATAATCAGCTTTCTATACTAGAACAGACTGTCAGGACATTGAGAATAAAAATGTAGTTGGAATAAAATTCCATAAAGCACAGGGAATGCCAGCTGGTAAATGCTCAGGTTTTCGCTGAGGCACTTGGTATTTACAATTGGCTTCAGGAGAGGTTTTGTAGCTCCCTGCATCTAAGGCCACAACTACAAACCCACTTCTTTGTGCGTATACAATTCATCAATTCCTATGCAGAGGAAACGGGAATTTCTATGTACAAAATCAGTTAGGTAAAAACATATTTTCCTTTAGTAAAACATGTTTCAGTACACAGAATATCCCCCAAAGGGAAAGAAAATACACACTTACATGCTCTGCAAACAACTAAATATGGTTGATGACTGATTCCCAGTTGGGAAGTGTAACAGTCTCATTCCTTCATGACAAAGCAGGTACTGATAAGGGATGAAGCAAATTGCCTCTTCAGAAATGAAAAAGTTAATATATCCACACATTTACTTCCCCCAACAGTTTTTCACATTATGGATCTTGCAGGGGAAAAAAAGAAGTTTTAGTCTGTAATTATGTAGGCATTTCAGCTGTATGCTTAAAATAAAAATCAACCCCATTTTTCCTGTCTAGAAAAACAGCCAAGAACATACCAAAAATTAATTAGGAATGAGAAGCATATAATGCCATTTGAGCTGAAAGTCTTTAATTTTTAGTCTGGAAAATAAAACAGTTAACGGATACGGAATGCTTCTGCTCAAGCTCTTTTATTCAGAGCTGGCATGACTAGTCTGAAAAATAAGAGCTCATGCACCAATCTACTCTTCAGGAGGAGTTCAGATAGCTGAAAAATTCCCAAAGGAGAAGAAAGATCAGACTAACCACATGAGGTACCTGTATTAATTTTGCAGAAAACGAATGATCACATCCCTTGAAAGAGAGTGTCACAACAGAAGACCAAGAGGGAATACTCCATGAAGCGATCTCTTGTTCTTGCACACCATTTCCACCTGGTGTCTGCCATATCCCCTTTTCACTAAGGGAGAAGCTTACAGACATTCTCAGAATGGTGAAGAAATGACCTTTTTTTCCTGCAGACACAACATCACATGCAGAAACCAGAGCTAAATTCAGGCCATCCATCTGAGAAGATGTGTTTACTGGTGTTACCTGGTTAAGTTTCTCTTGATTTATGAAAATAACTGTTTAGGAAACATTTGAAGTCACAAAGTGAATTTTCTGAAAGCATGCTGAATTTTGAGGACATACCCAGAATTCTTGTGCACAATAAATCTCGGGATAAGCAGACTCTGAGCAACAGGACATGTCTACTGACTCCTGGATTAGGAACTCCCCATTCAGTCTTAAGAGTTCTCCTTCAACTCAATTGCTGATGAACAATGCAGAAAGGTTTTTTTATGATGAAAAATTTTCTTTATATCACACAAATTGGCAGCAATAGGTTATCCAACATGTATCTGTCCCAAACAATGCTGGCTGTGTTTTACAGTTACTTAACCAAGTAGCTGTGCAGAATATTATTGCCCTCTGCCTCACAAGACAGGCTCGCTGCCAACTGGGTCACACAAGAATCAACAAACTTGACTTTAAGAAAGGATACTGGATTCCTTCTAGCAGCACCTACCACAGAAGCAGCTAAATGTATCTGGTTAATGTAGAAGTGGATTTTCTCTTCCTTATTAACAAACTGCTCACGGTGGTCTGATCAGCAGCGAGGTAACTGTAACAGCCTGACTTCATATTCCACCACAAATCTTTAATTTATATAAAACTTTCAGCTCATGCCACTACCAAAGAGAGTGGCTTTACTAAAAGCAACAGCATGTCTTTAGATCACTGTGAATCTTGAGTTGGATACGCTATCCTTGCAATACAAGCAGAACCTGTCTTTTGGCTAATTCCAAGAGCTCAGTATTCAAAACAATACTCGGCCATTCACCACATACTGCAGTGATTTACAGGTAAATAAAAGCACAACGGAACTGCAGCAGTGTTTCTGCAGTGCTGTAGAAGCTAATGCCATTAGCACAGCACTCTGAACACGGGCTAAATGCTCACCTCCGGTGCTGAGGTGTCTCTGAGCTCGCTGCACAGCGCAGTCATAGCCAGAAACACAGCTATGTTTCTAGCCACAAGCAGCACAGTATTTCCAGAAGCTACTGCTTGGGAAGTTCAGACCAAGTCTTTCACTCCAATCCTGCAATCTATTCTCTAACTCCGTTTTCACAGCTGTATTAAATCCCCACACATGAAATGGGCTGTCTGCATTCCTAGATCCAACAAGATAGATGAGAACTTTGCTCACAAATATCATTTCTACCAACTTGCTTGTCATTCAAGCTGTCAGGTAGTCAGTAAAGTATTAATGAATGCCTAGAAGAACTGGACTGATATTAACTTTGAGCAACGTCTGAAAACTAATCCCCCCGCAGTGGTGGCTGCTGTTCTCATCCAGCATCAGCATCTGGCAACAAGGGATTGCACGGAGTAATCCTGGCAAGGCTCAGGGAGACTGTTTTGAATTTTCTTCACAACTTCTCAATGTCTGACTGAATTAATAATTCAAGAAGAAACACACTGTTGTGGGTTGTTCTGATCCCACGAATACTATGCCTAGTGGTCCTCATGACAATGTCCTCACATTTTCTTAAATTTATTACAATAGAATTACTTTTTTTTTTTCCTCTCTCTCTCTACATGTCTGGTAATATGGCAGAGCAACTGCCTCTAGGAGCAACCAACATTTAAAGCAATGTCCATAGATAGACGTTCGATATAAGCAATGACCACAATTGCTAAGGACATTACACAAAGCACATCCTAAATTTAAATCATCATCTGCAGAAAGGTCCCTGCACCTAACCCAGCAAGGTCCTGTGAGCTGGTTCCACTCCTACGAGGGGATAGCTGTGAAAGCATCACCCACTAGACAAACGGAGGTCTAGGAAGAAAAATAACAGACTTTGAGGGGGTTAGTTAGTTCATTTTTATCGTTTTTAACGATACAACCTCATAAGCAGCGTTAGTCATCTTCTGTACTAACTGAAGTGCTCTACTAACAAAAAGACAAAGGAATGAATGCAAAGAGCATTACAGGTTAAAAGTCAAGGCCCAAAGCCAAAGCTGCCAAAAAGCAACTATTTATAATGCAGAGCATCCAAAAAATCTGTTTTATTCCCTTCACATGTACATATCCTTCAACCTTGACCTGTTGTGCTAGAAGAACACTCTAGTCTCTTCACGCTGCAGTCCCTGTGCTACAATCTGAAGTGCCTCTAGTGCTTTTTTTATTGCTGCTTTTCAGTTCCTCCGTAACCATCTTTGTTATTGTAGCACCTACAAAAGACTGCCAGCCAGCTGTGCTACCAACTGCATAAACAGAACCAAATACAAATTAAAATTCATTTTTTCCCTCAGAATATGCTTTACTTCTGCCCAATAATTATGGTAATGAATGTGGCTGCTTGTCGAGACTTCCTGCTGTTCTGTATTAGCCAGCTTCCACATCCACCGGCGCCCACCTACCCCAGCCCGGCAGCTACACAGCTTTTGCAGAGCTTCTGCAGCTCTTAACTTCCCTGCTTCACGAGTTTTATCATTTGCTGCTGCTTCTGCACTGGAGGCCTGATTGCTGAATTCATATATTTTGCGCAAACTCCATCAGAGGCCTCAAGTTCTGCTCAGTCATCCAAGCAGAGAGGAATGGGAAAGGAGCTGTGAAGGGAATACAAGGCGGCTATGATCGAGCCCTGCTGAATGGGCAATTGAGGCTCTGGCTGCCTTCTCCTTCAGCCGTGCACAGCTCAGCACTTTAACAAATCCACTTCTCTGTGGATTGCCTGGACATGGTCCACGAGCCACAGCTTGTGGACAACCAGGCCACTTCAGTCAGGGGGCTGTAATAACGCTACTGAGAAGCACCTATGTGTATTGTTAAGGTGAGAAGTAAGCAAAGCATAACTCATTTGGAGCACAACAGTCTGTGAGGATATTAAGAATGTCACCCATGTAGCGTTTAGCCACTGTCCACCAGAGCTACCCTGCCAAAGTACAATGATGGACCAGGACTGTCCTGCAAAAGAACCTTCTGCAGCTCCTCCTATACCTTCCGCAAAACACATAAATTCAGAAAATCATACCCATGTTTCAGTCAGAAAAGATGGAATAAATAAGACAAAATAACCTTTCGTAGTCTATTAAACATAGTTATGCATGAAGTCCAACTTGGATTTTATACAATAAAGCAACACACAAAACAACAGTTTGGAACCATAAAACTGTATAGATTGTTTTGTTAAAAGATGTCCAAAGCCAACTCTAAGTACATAAATTCAGCAAGTTGTGGATCAGCACTCTGTTTTTTGGCTTTGTCAGTTATTTAACAGAGCTGCGTAAAAGCAGTCAGAAGAAAACCAGAAAACCTCGTTTGGAAATCTTTGCAAGTAAACTGCCTTCTTCCTTGCAGTCAATATTGACCCTCACAAAGCCGTGTTTAAAAGGATTATTTCCTCCTTTCTCCATCTATTGCTGCTTTCCCCTCCAAGGCCAGCTCATAATTTTTCCACAGCAAAAAAGCACTCAGTGCTTTAATGATTTTCAAGCTGTAGGCTACTTCATGGTACCTATGAAAAATGACAGCATAAAGGAAGTTAATGCTTGTTTTAATGTAAACAGGGGACATTTAAAGAGGGCTTGCACATCCGCTAGAAAGCGCTTTAATGGTTAACAACTTAAATGAAAAGTAATTGCTTGACCAAGCATATTCAGCTCCCGCTTTCAGCTCTGTGATGGTTTTGGCAAGTGGCTCTAGAGGCAAAGGAGTCTGGCCACCCTAAGGGAGCAAATGAAAAAATAAATAAATAAACAAAACTGTCAAGACAGACAGCTGTTTGACCAGTACTACAGAGTAGCAACTTCAGCTGCAGCCTCTAGATCTGGAACTCAGTGTGAAAGGGAATGAATGGGTTTTTCATGATAATTTCAAGGCACCTAATCAAGGAAGATGTTTGAGAACCAGGGGGAAAAATAAAAAGGATTCTTTTGTGCTCCATAAGTGTATTCGTAAGGATAAACATCTACATCACAGAAACTTGATTATCACATTACAGTCTCTGTCAGACCAGGCTCCTTGTCAAGAACCTTTAAATTCAGTTTTAAAAACTCCAGACAAACAAAATAATTAGCAAGAAATACTTCTTCTGTTTCAGCCATGAGAACATATGGTGCCAGTCATTTTTGTTGATGTCTGAAGCTTTTCATGCTTCAATGCCAGGAATAAAATGAAAACTGTAGAATAAACAAATAACATGCACACTGACCACTCACATATAGAATTAGCTGGCTAGAGGTATCAGTTGCTTGGTACAAAAGCAATCTTTCAGTTCCCTGCCTTTTTGGGGGGGCTGCTGCATTGAGACCCCCCTACAGCGCCCTGCCACCCGTCTGCCTTTTGCAGGTCACGGCAGTGCAGCCCCTTGCAAAACAACTTCCACACTCCTAGAAACATTTCTGCCGTGACCACAGATCCCTCTGGAAATGGCATGGCTATAGGACATGACACTTCTGGGGCCTACTCAAGTTACACTTGAATTTTTAATCATATTGAGTTCTTTTGCTGTGCAGTCCAACCACCTCAAACACTCTTACATAAAACTTTACACTTAAACATATTCATTTGATCACTGGTCACATAATTGATGTCTGATATTCCCCTTAACATAGCACCAATGAATATGTAAGAGTTTATAAATTAAGTCTTTCCAATGCCATCAAACTATTCCCTTGACTTTTGTCTTTCCATCTGCACATACTCTATTTTCCTTCTGAAATTATCCATAGTCAATACACAGTCCCTGGCTTTTGACCCTTCATTCCACTTTACCTTGTCTCCTTTTCTGCATGATCTGCAAGTGAAACACCTTTAAAATCCGTGAGCCTACTGTGGTAAACTTATTCTGTCTTCTGCTCCAAGATACCCTCTGAGTAACCATGCTCTCAGCTTCCTTACGCCCAAAATAATGTTCAAATGGTAGGCTAAAATTCTTTAAAGATTAATTAGGTCTGAAATTTACACTTTGATGTATAAAATATTAGTATGACTAGAGAATCGTCCTGTATGACTATAGGAGCTTCCAGTTTTGTTGTGGGCCTAAAGGCCTATGTGAACAATTAATGCATAGTGTGTAAGTGGGGAGATTTTTTTTTTCTTAAGCCCAAAATATAGTGTGGTCTTTATTTTTGGTGGCAGGACTTTTTATCTCTATCGGATCCATCAAATTCCCCGAGGCTTTTGCAGAAAGAACCCTCAGTCTGCAGTTGTAGAGTGTGAGGGGAAAAGGCACCTGCAGTGTTTTTCAAAACGTTTTTTGTTATTTTAATAAAATATTAACTCCTTTGCAATTGGAAAAGGATCAGCTACAGCCTAGGTACAACAGTAAAATAACATTACCTTTTCCATCATGGTATTATGTGCATCCATCCATGTGTCAAGGTGGATCAGAGATACCCACATTGCTTATTTCCCTTGTACATGGCTTTATAGATTTTGACAGAAAGCCTGAAAAGTCAAAGGTGTACAGACCATATTCATATAAATACTCTCGCTGTCATCCTCGCCGTGATGCAGAGGCCCTCCACACTACTAATTTTTCCCATCTCCTACTGTTTCAAGTATGTCAGTTACTCAAGCAGAATTCTTGATGACGAACCAGCACAAGAAGAGTAGTTGCTACTCCAAAGGGAGTATTTCTGAACTGATATGGTCACCCTAATTAAATGCACCTTAGCGCTGGAAGACACCAGAGCCCTCCACACGGTTCCACAAAAATAGCCTTCCTTCCTCACGGGGAGCTCTTTATCCCAGGTTACAATTCCTGCCCGCGGTACAAGCTGTCCTGCACCACAAGAACTGGCCTGCTTACAGGAGGCCAGCAGGGACCCTATCAAGTAACAAGTGTCTCTGCTTCCACCTCCCATGAATGAGCTCTCAGCCCGGAGACTCACGGCCGCTCTCCAAAGGTCAAACAAAATCACACCTAAGAAGTCCTCAATGTCTCCTCTCTTTCTCTCTTAGTCCATCACAGCAACCCTGAAACCAAGGGCAAGAAGAGCTCACCTACACGTACTGGGCCCCGTTTAGCGCTGGCTGGAACAAGCACAAGTGAAAACTCCGGGAGTTTTTGGCTGCGAATGCTTCAGTAACACATGTGGATGAGCCAAGAAATTCTGCACAGGGATTTGGGGAAGAAAAGGTAGGATTTCCTGCAGTGTGCTGCAAACCATTCCTGATAGCTTCTCTGATGGACTAGAGCCCCAAGCTCAGCACAGTTAGCTAGATTCGAGCCTTGGGCACTCGTAAGTACAGAGGGGTTTGTGCAGCCCAGGAGCCTTGACCACACTCCATTCTGCTGTGTTTACATAACATTTGACTTAGCTCTTAGAGCTGCTCTGTGCTTCAGTTCAAACTGTAATTTCCAAAACAATACTTTTCCTGAGGGTTTCTTTGTAAGTAAAAGTTCCATAGCATTCCCTGGACTTCTTCTTTTCTTCCTTTTACTAGGCTTAACCATAAGAAGTAATCAACTCCAAAGATATGCCAGCTCATTACCCTTAACTGCTTTTCCCTGTCCTTACCCCCTGACCTTCCTTACTCTGGACAAAATATATATATAGTTTTGGCCCAAATTTATTTGCACTCAGGCCACTTCAGCTTGTATGAGGAAAAGGGCAACAGCCACAGTGCGGAAGGAAAACGGCCTCCCAGAGAACACCACAGTTCAATCAATCTCAGTTTTTAAATCTCTCTCACTCTCTACAGTGCCATATAAAGGGAGAAGCAATCCCATGAACAGTCAAAACACTAAACAGTCTGAGCTCTTCTGGATGAACAGCCCTGTCTTTTATCTATTCTTAGAGAATAGCTCTAAGTTTAAAGCAAGGTCAAACTGTGTTTCTTCAGCAAACACAATTTAATAAGCACTCACTACCAGATTCAAACAATATTTGCAGACATGCGATAATAGAAAGTCCACTGCACCAACCTGCTCTCAAGGTAACACCGATACGAAGTGCTATGCGTGTGTGTGATAAAAACAGGTTAAAACAACAACAACACCACCACACAGAAATATCAGAAATTCCTTACTGAGTGTTGGAAAGCAGCTGGGAATTCCAGCAGGCATGCAGTTTGAGAAGCAAAGAACAAGAAGCATGCTCCCTTAACGTAACGAAAATAAAATCTGTCAGTCTGCTTCTCCTGGCTTATAGATTGCATCTATACCCATTCTCATCTCATAATCTCACCTATATCAAACCCCAAGCATGGCTAGATACACAAGTCGTTGTTTCTACCAAATCAAGAAGGCTGTAAAGAAGAATCATGCATAAAGAAGAACTACACACTGCCTAGACACACACTATTTCTTCATAGCATTGATGTAATGTATGGTTTCTACTTAGAAATTACAAGCACTGCATCCTAGAGATCCACTAGAAAGTGGAACCAATTTGCTGGGATTTAACCTTGTGTTTTAGAAGTTCAGCATATTTTCAAGACTAGAAACTCCCTTTAGATGTTTCTACTTGGACAAAAATAAGCAAATGTATTTCTGCTTTACTCAAAAGCAAAGCTGGCCAGAACTGAGTCAGCACTACTGCATAAGTAGGAATACTGAGTTGATGTATCAGCAAACAGACACTGCACTGGGGCAACTTCTCACTGTAGGATTTCTTTTTTCTCCCACTGAAAGGTTAGGTTTTACCAATCTCATTTCTCCTGAAGCAGTCAAATTTCTAAATCAATTTGACCACCTGAACAATGCAACATGATGGTAAGGAGAGATAATTGTTATTAATAACCTAAACCGTGTCCTACTGCTCTACACAGTTATTAGTCCTAAATGCTGACTAACTATTGCATAAAATTATCTTCTAGAGCATCTGAAATAATACCTCATGCTTGGACTATTTGCAAATGGAGTCTGAAGATCACAGTGGCTGTACGATGGTATTTTAACAGCTTTTAAATGCTGAACTTCAGGTGCTAAACTTAAAGCACCTCCATCTTTGTTATTCTCCAACATTTACACAATACCCAAAAGCAACTGTCTGCTCCTATTTATAATATGCCTTCATATACAGTCTTTGTTCTAGGATTATGAGCAAAAATTTGCTAGGTAATCACAGCAGCAAACCTTTCATCTTAATGAGTGTAAAGCCGGTGTAGTATCTCCGCTTCACACAACCTAAGTCGAATATCCCACACCAGATACCCTACACAGCTCTTTGGATCAGCAGAGATCACTAACAGGTTTAATACTGCTTGGGTGTTGCTGTATTTTTTGTGTGTTTTGCATCTCTGTAAACAACCACAAAAAAAGGTGAGGCAGGAAAGCATAATTCCTTCCACATCTCTAATGCACAGTCTGTCTCAAAGGAAAGGCTGCTGCACTCACTCTCTAATTTAGAGAGGTTAAAAATTCCCCCTAAGTTTGTAAGAGCTCCATTTCCTCCCATTTATATTTCCCACACAGAGTCTGTCACCTGCACCACATTTCCAAAGTTCTCCATACAGTCCCGTTACTTCTTCTACCTAGCGGATCCTTTTCGCAAAGTTATGACAGACTAGTTGCAGTTTGCATCGTTACAGAAATATAAGCAAGAACCTTCTCAGTAAGTCAGCGTTCAAGTTATTAAAACAGTTATGATTTAGAAGAAATGAACATTGGTCCAGTGCACTTGGTGGATTTTTGGCAAGTCAAAAAACTAATATGAATGTGATTATGCTGTGATTAGTACGATGACTATTTATAGCGTGATGACGGCAGTGAGTTTTAAAACTCATATAAACAAAGGGCATTTAATTACTGCCGTGATTGTTTCGCCATCCACTATATTGATTATAAGCAAGGCAGGATAACCCCACACCTCAGACAGTTGCTTTGAACCTCATGCTTTGGTGTGTTTGTGTGTGCAAACCCACACACTTATCAGGACAACCACCTCATCCATCAGTGATCACTAGTGCTCCAACCAGAACACGGAACAGGGATGTTTTCCAGCATTTTTTTCCTTCTTACAAAGCATTATATTCTACCTCTCAAATGCTCAGCAAGTAGTAAATATCCCAGGAACACCACTTGGTTTAGGCAAGATAGCAAGTTCCAAGCTATTGCAAAGCACTCCGGTACTCGAAAGAGTTTTCAAATTTTCTACCAATTTATATTATGATCAATGAAAAGAAAAAAAAAAAAAGAAAAGAAAAACAGTTTTGGGCCACAATTTTTCTTTCATCAGAATAACTTTCTTTTAAAGGTCAATAAAAAAAATGCTTAAGTGCATTTTCATTTCATAATCTGCACAAACGTGATATGGAAAACATCTGTCTCTGTCAGGAGACAGCCTTTACAATTCACTAGGAAAATTTGTTTCTCATACATTGAGAATGGGCTCTTTGCTAGCATAATGTTTGTTACATCTCTCTCAAAATAAAATTGTGTGCAAATAAACACACACCTCGCATAAAGAACCTAACTTGGGATTCATATATAGTAAAGAGAGGATCTTCCTTGCGGTAAACAATCCGAGCACAAAGTGTTCCTTCAAGTTCTGACATAAATCTGTGCCTGCCAAGCTAGTATCTTGTTGCGTCAGCCTTTCGCCCTCACTGCAATTGTAGTGGCAGCCTCGCGGCCCCCTCCCCTCACACTGCCCTCTTCTTGCAATCCCCATCGCTGGGCCACACAGTTCTCTTTCTGGGGGACCAATATATGGTCAAAAATCTACCAAATACCTTCAGTTAGGAGGAACCCAGCCATGTACCAAACCGATCAGTCAGGGACTCCTACGTGGTCTGGGCAGACCTGCTATTTAACTGCTGTTATCCTTGCCTTTCCGTTGTCCACTACCTTTTTTTTTTTCCCTCTCTCCTTGAAATTACCATTATTTCTCCTGCGTGAAATGCCTTGAAAACTTTGAGACACCTAGCTTGACTACCAATGCTCCAACTCAGCTGAATAAAAGCGTTGCCATCTGCCTGATAATATCATAAAAATAATAAAAAAGCATCATTGCTCATTGTACTTGCTCAAATAGTCACAGCTATATTCGCTAAGAAGATCTGATATTTCAAATACAATACACAGCATTATAAGAATTCAAACTGATGTTCCATTAGCAGCTTAAAATAAATGTTTGGTTTGTGTAAAGAAAAAAAAAAAACTGCAGCAAAAGGAAGCTTCCTTTGATAGGGGCTTCCTATCTTTAACATGTATACATATCCACAGAGATTTATAAACAGGCATGGGAAAAAGACCCTAGGAATGAAAGTTACACAATGCATAAAGCACCAGTGTCTACTGTGGTTCCTCAGCTTCGGCAGCTATAGGGCCTCCACACTTCTATACATGCACGGTGCTGCACTGCACTGGGCAGGTGTGTCCGCATGGGGAGACAGCACTACAGCTCCAAGCAATAAAAAAATAACTTGACCATTTAGGCCTCACATTACTTATGAGATATCTATGACCTCTCTATACATTCAAGTTTCAGAAGTTACTTTCATAAATTTGGTATATTACGTATATTACTGCCAACCGTTTTCTGGCAATTTAGGAAACAGTGTCCCAGGAAAGTACTGTGAACTGCCTTGTCTGCACATCCCTTATAACATATTAATGTCCTGCAATAACACAGGGCATTCCAAGTTCCAATTCCAGTAACAGAAAAGAGACACTACCTTCCTATTTATATATTTTAAGTTGTTCTGAACAGCTTTCATACTTATCACTGAGAATCACCAAACATTTTAATGGCAAACTAGTCTCAATATGTAAAATAGCATCTTTTAAATAAAATACTGATATCTCATATAAAACTGAACAGAACTGCTCTTGTTGGCTCTATCTCCAACAACATTTTCACTATGATGTTAATAAGCAAGTCTATCCTATAGTCCTAAGTCTTTCAGACTCAAGTATCTATTTACCTTAAGTTTAAGGTAAATCTCCCTTATCAGTAAATACTTGCTTAAAGGTTCACAGGATGGATAAAATGGGATTGAAGTCAAGCCAAATTTTGGGAATTATTTCATTGTCACTTCTGATACAACCAGAAACAGAACGACCAGCCATGCCTGTTCCCTGGTCACACGAGGACAAAACTGAAGCAGATTAAGTTCATGAAGCACCGGTTTCCCAGCGGAACACGCGCTGGGAAGAGGAGCCCCCACGGCACCCGCAGCCACGGAGCGCAGCGGCAGCCCCGGGCCGGGCGCCGCGGCTCCGCGCGTGGGAACCGCCGCTCGCCCCGCCGCGCTCCGCTCCGCGCTCCGCTCCGCTCCGCGCATCCCGTCCCGTCCCGTCCCGTCCCGTCCCGTCCGCGGCGCTCCTCAAACCCGCCGCGCCGCGGGCCGCCTCCCCACGGCTACTCACGGCAGAGCACAGCGCGGGATGCAACAGGCTCCGCGTGCGAGCGCGGAGAGTTGAAGGGAAGGGAAGACACGGAGGAGAGGGAGGCAGGGAGCGAAGGGGAGGTCGGGGCCGCTCCGCCGGCGCCGCCGCGGCCCCGAACACGCGCAGCGGCCGCCGCACGGGACGATGCCGGGAGCCGGCGCGGCCGCTCCGCCGCCTCCAGCCCCCGCGGCTGCCAGAGCTGCAGCGCCCGCCCGAGCCTCAGCCCCGGCCCCGGCGGCCGAGCCGCCCGCAGCGTCCCCGCCGGGCCGCCCCGTCCCCGCGGCAGGTAGCGCAGCCCGCTCCGCCGCCTTCCCCCTGCCGCCCGCTACTCACCGCCTGGCGCGGAAACTTTGCCCCAAGTTTTGGCGGCGGCGGCGGCAGCAGCAGCAGCAACGTCGGCGGCAGCGGCGGGCAGGGCGCCCCGCGGGCGCGGGGACCAT